>JBBBDQ010028457.1:0-74836 GCA_037127315.1 Ascarosepion bandense
AAGATAAATTAATTTTCTGAAACTTTGAAATTTTCAAAATTTACGTAATAAATCTATTGCATTTTCGAGATTTTCAAACTCCCAGAAAATATTGAAGACCCTAAAAGTTTTTTAATATCTAAGTGTTTTCTATTCATACCAAGTGGTTTCAACATGTTTCCCCTATTTTCATTAATTTATCCTAAGGATGAATTAATTTTCTGAGACTCTGAATATTTCAAAATATACCTCAAAAGTATCACTTTTTAGCTGATTTCGCATAGTTTTTCAACGTAATATTCAAAGTTTTTAAACTTCTGTAAAGTATCGAAACCTCCAAAATTTTTTTCAAATCTAAGCGTTTCCTATTGTTACCTAATGTTATCAACATGATATAACAATTTTTATTAATTTATCTGAAAGATAAATTAATTTTCTGAAACTTTGAAATTTTCAAAATTTACGTAATAAATCTATTGCATTTTCGAGATTTTCAAACTCCCAGAAAATATTGAAGACCCTAAAAGTTTTTTAATATCTAAGTGTTTTCTATTCATACCAAGTGGTTTCAACATGTTTCACCTATTTTCATTAATTTATCCTAAGGATGAATTAATTTTCTGAGACTCTGAATATTTCAAAATATACCTCAAAAGTATCACTTTTTAGCTGATTTCGCATAGTTTTTCAACGTAATATTCAAAGTTTTTAAACTTCTGTAAAGTATCGAAACCTCCAAAATTTTTTTCAAATCTAAGCGTTTCCTATTGTTACCTAATATTATCAACATGATATAACAATTTTTATTAATTTATCTGAAAGATAAATTAATTTTCTGAAACTTTGAAATTTTCAAAATTTACGTAATAAATCTATTGCATTTTCGAGATTTTCAAACTCCCAGAAAATATTGAAGACCCTAAAAGTTTTTTAATATCTAAGTGTTTTCTATTCATACCAAGTGGTTTCAACATGTTTCACCTATTTTCATTAATTTATCCTAAGGATGAATTAATTTTCTGAGACTCTGAAAATTTAAAAATATACCTCAAAAGTATCACTTTTTAGCTGATTTCGCATAGTTTTTCAACGTAAATTTCAAAGTTTTAACTTCTGTAAAATATCGAAAATTCCAAAATTTTTCTGAAATCTAAGCGTTTCCTATTGTTACCTAATGTTATCAACATGATATAACAATTTTTATTAATTTATCTGAAAGATAAATTAATTTTCTGAAACTTTGAAATTTTCAAAATTTACGTAATAAATCTATTGCATTTTCGAGATTTTCAAACTCCCAGAAAATATTGAAGACCCTAAAATTTTTTTAATATCTAAGTGTTTTCTATTCATACCAAGTGGTTTCAACATGTTTCACCTATTTTCATTAATTTATCCTAAGGATGAATTAATTTTCTGAGACGCTGAAAATTTCAAAATATACCTCAAAAAGTATCAATTTTTGGCTGATTTCGCATAGTTTTTCAACGTAATTTTCAAAGTTTTTAAACTTCTGTAAAGTATCGAAACCTCCAAAATTTTTTTAAAATCTAAGCGTTTCCTATTGTTACCTAATGTTATCAACATGATATAACAATTTTTATTAATTTATCTGAAAGATAAATTAATTTTCTGAAACTTTGAAATTTTCAAAATTTACGTAATAAATGTATTGCATTTTCGAGATTTCAAACTCCCAGAAAATATTGAAGACCCTAAAATTTTTTTAATATCTAAGTGTTTTCTATTCATACCAAGTGGTTTCAACATGTTTCACCTATTTTCATTAATTTATCCTAAGGATGAATTAATTTTCTGAGACGCTGAATATTTCAAAATATACCTCAAAAATATCAAGTTTTGGCTGATTTCGCATAGATTTTCAACGTAATTTTCAAAGTTTTTAAACTTCTGTAAATATCGAAACCTCCAAAATGTTTTTAAAATCTAAGCGTTCCCTATTGTTACCTAATGTTATCAACATGATATAACAATTTTTATTAATTTATCTGAAAGATAAATTAATTTTCTGAAACTTTGAAATTTTCAAAATTTACGTAATAAATCTATTGCATTTTCGAGATTTTCAAACTCCCAGAAAATACTGAAGACCCTAAAATTTTTTTAATATCTAAGTGTTTTCTATTCATATCAAGTGGTTTCAACATGTATCACCTATTTTCATTAATTTATCCTAAGGATGAATTAATTTTCTGAGACTTTGAAAATTTAAAAATATACCTCAAAAGTATCACTTTTTAGCTGATTTCGCATAGTTTTTCAACGTAAATTTCAAAGTTTTAAACTCCTGTAAAATATCGAAACCTCCAAAATTTTTCTAAAATCTAAGCGTTTCCTATTGTTACCTAATGTTATCAACATGATATGACAATTTTTATTAATTTATCTGAAAGATAAATTAATTTTCTGAAACTTTGAAATTTTCAAAATTTACGTAATAAACCTATTGCATTTTCGAGATATTCAAACTCCCAGAAAATATTGAAGACCCTAAAATTTTTTTAATATCTAAGTGTTTTCTATTCATACCAAGTGGTTTCAACATGTTTCACCTATTTTCATTAATTTATCCTAAGGATGAATTAATTTTCTGAGACGCTGAAAATTTCAAAATATACCTCAAAAAGTATCAATTTTTGGCTGATTTCGCATAGTTTTTCAACGTAATTTTCAAAGTTTTTAAACTTCTGTAAAGTATCGAAACCTCCAAAATTTTTTTAAAATCTAAGCGTTTCCTATTGTTACCTAATGTTATCAACATGATATAACAATTTTTATTAATTTATCTGAAAGATAAATTAATTTTCTGAAACTTTGAAATTTTCAAAATTTACGTAATAAATCTATTGCATTTTCGAGATTTTCAAACGCCCAGAAAATATTGAAGACCCTAAAAGTTTTTTAATATCTAAGTGTTTTCTATTCATACCAAGTGGTTTCAACATGTTTCACCTATTTTCATTAATTTAACCTAAGGATGAACTAATTTTCTGAGACTCTGAAAATTTCAAAATATACCTCAAAAAGTATCACTTTTTAGCTGATTTCGCATAGTCTTTCAACGTAAATTTCAAAGTTTTTAATCTTCTGTAAAGTATCGAAACCTCCAAAATGTTTTTAAAATCTAAGCGTTCCCTATTGTTACCTAATTTTATCAACATGATATAACAATTTTTATTAATTTATCTGAAAGATAAATTAATTTTCTGAAACTTTGAAAATTTCAAAATTTACGTAATAAATCTATTGCATTTTCGAGATTTTCAAACTCCCAGAAAATATTGAAGACCCTAAAATTTTTTTAATATCTAAGTGTTTTCTATTCATACCAAGTGGTTTCAACATGTTTCACCTATTTTCATTCCTAAGGATGAATTAATTTTCTGAGACTCTGAAAATTTCAAAATATACCTCAAAAGTATCACTTTTTAGCTGATTTCGCATAGTTTTTCAACGTAAATTTCAAAGTTTTTAAACTTCTGTAAAATATCGAAACCTCCAAAATTTTTCTAAAATCTAAGCGTTTCCTATTGTTACCTAATGTTATCAACATGATATGACAATTTTTATTAATTTATCTGAAAGATAAATTAATTTTCTGAAACTTTGAAATTTTCAAAATTTACGTAATAAACCTATTGCATTTTCGAGATATTCAAACTCCCAGAATATATTGAAGACCCTAAAATTTTTTTGATATCTAAGTGTTTTCTATTCATACCAAGTGGTTTCAACATGTTTCACCTATTTTCATTAATTTATCCTAAGGATGAATTAATTTTCTGAGACGCTGAAAATTTCAAAATATACCTCAAAAAGTATCAGTTTTTGGCTGATTTCGCATAGTTTTTCAACGTAATTTTCAAAGATTTAAACTTCTGTAAAGTATCGAAACCTCCAAAATTTTTTTAAAATCTAAGCGTTTCCTATTGTTACCTAATGTTATCAACATGATATAACAATTTTTATTAATTTATCTGAAAGATAAATTAATTTTCTGAAACTTTGAAATTTTCAAAATTTACGTAATAAATCTATTGCATTTTCGAGATTTTCAAACTCCCAGAAAATATTGAAGACCCTAAAATTTTTTTAATATCTAAGTGTTTTCTATTCATACCAAGTGGTTTCACCATGTTTCATCTATTTTCATTAATTTATCCTAAGGATGAATTAATTTTCTGAGACTCTGAAAATTTCAAAATATACCTCAAAAAGTATCAATTTTTGACTGATTTCGCATAGTTTTTCAACGTAATTTTCAAAGTTTTTAAACTTCTGTAAAGTATCGAAACCTCCAAAATTTTTTTAAAATCTAAGCGTTTCCTATTGTTACCTAATGTTATCAACATGATATAACAACTTTTATTAATTTATCTGAAAGATAAATTAATTTTCTGAAACTTTGAAATTTTCAAAATTTACGTAATAAATCTATTGCATATTCGAGATTTTCAAACTCCCAGAAAATATTGAAGACCCTAAAATTTTTTTAATATCTAAGTGTTTTCTATTCATACCAAGTGGTTTCAACATGTTTCACCTATTTTCATTAATTTATCCTAAGGATGAATTAATATTCTGAGACTCTGAAAATTTCAAAATATACCTCAAAAAGTATCACTTTTTAGCTGATTTCGCATAGTTTTTCAACGTAATTTTCAAAGTTTTTAAACTTCTGTAAATATCGAAACCTCCAAAATGTTTTTAAAATCTAAGCGTTTCCTATTGTTACCTAATGTTATCAACATGATATAACAATTTTTATTAATTTATCTGAAAGATAAATTAATTTTCGGAAACTTTGAAATTTTCAAAATTTACGTAATAAATCTATTGCATTTTCGAGATTTTCAAACTCCCAGAAAATATTGAAGACCCTAAAATTTTTTTTAATATCTAAGTGTTTTCTATTCATATGAAGTGGTTTCAACATGTTTCACCTATTTTCATTAATTTATCCTAAGGATGAATTAATTTTCTGAGACTTTGAAAATTTAAAAATATACCTCAAAAGTATCACTTTTTAGCTGATTTCGCATAGTTTTTCAACGTAAATTTCAAAGATTTAAACTTCTGTAAAATATAGAAACCTCCAAAATTTTTCTAAAATCTAAGCGTTTCCTATTGTTACCTAATGTTATCAACATGATATGACAATTTTTATTAATTTATCTGAAAGATAAATTAATTTTCTGAAACTTTGAAATTTTCAAAATTTACGTAATAAATGTATTGCATTTTCGAGATTTTCAAACGCCCAGAAAATATTGAAGACTCTAAAAGTTTTTTAATATCTAAGTGTTTTCTATTCATACCAAGTGGTTTCAACATGTTTCCCCTATTTTCCTTAATGTAACCTAAGGATGAATTAATTTTCTGAGACTCTGAAAATTTCAAAATATACCTCAAAAAGTATCACTTTTTAGCTGATTTCGCATAGTTTTTCAACGTAAATTTCAAAGTTTTTAAACTTCTGTAAAGTATCGAAACCTCCAAAATGTTTTTAAAATCTAAGCGTTCCCTATTGTTACCTAATGTTATCAACATGATATAACAATTTTTATTAATTTATCTGAAAGATAAATTAATTTTCTGAAACTTTGAAATTTTCAAAATTTACGTAATAAATGTATTGCATTTTCGAGATTTTCAAACTCCCAGAAAATATTGAAGACCCTAAAATTTTTTTAATATCTAAGTGTTTTCTATTCATACCAAGTGGTTTCAACATGTTTCACCTATTTTCATTCCTAAGGATGAATTAATTTTCTGAGACTCTGAAAATTTCAAAATATACCTCAAAAGTATCACTTTTTAGCTGATTTCGCATAGTTTTTCAACGTAAATTTCAAAGTTTTTAAACTTCTGTAAAATATCGAAACCTCCAAAACTTTTCTAAAATCTAAGCGTTTCCTATTGTTACCTAATGTTATCAACATGATATGACAATTTTTATTAATTTATCTGAAAGATAAATTAATTTTCTGAAACTTTGAAATTTTCAAAATTTACGTAATAAACCTATTGCATTTTCGAGATATTCAAACTCCCAGAATATATTGAAGACCCTAAAATTTTTTTAATATCTAAGTGTTTTCTATTCATACCAAGTGGTTTCAACATGTTTCACCTATTTTCATTAATTTATCCTAAGGATGAATTAATTTTCTGAGACGCTGAAAATTTCAAAATATACCTCAAAAAGTATCAATTTTTGGCTGATTTCGCATAGTTTTTCAACGTAATTTTCAAAGTTTTTAAACTTTTGTAAAGTATCGAAACCTCCAAAATTTTTTTAAAATCTAAGCGTTTCCTATTGTTACCTAATGTTATCAACATGATATAACAATTTTTATTAATTTATCTGAAAGATAAATTAATTTTCTGAAACTTTGAAATTTTCAAAATTTACGTAATAAATCTATTGCATTTTCGAGATTTTCAAACTCCCAGAAAATATTGAAGACCCTAAAATTTTTTTAATATCTAAGTGTTTTCTATTCATACCAAGTGGTTTCACCATGTTTCATCAATTTTCATTAATTTATCATGAGGATGAATTAATTTTCTGAGATTCGGAATATTTCAAAATATACCTAAAAAAGTATCACTTTTTAGCTGATTTCGCATAGTTTTTCAACGTAATTTTCAAAGTTTTTAAACTTCTGTAAAGTATCGAAACCTCCAAAATTTTTTTTAAAGTCTAAGCGTTTCCTATTGTTACCTAATGTTATCAACATGATATAACAAGTTTTATTAATTTATCTGGAAGATAAATTAATTTTCTGAAAATTTGAAATTTTCAAAATTTACGTAATAAATCTATTGCATATTCGAGATTTTCAAACTCCCAGAAAATATTGAAGACCCTAAAATTTTTTTAATATCTAAGTGTTTTCTATTCATACCAAGTGGTTTCAACATGTTTCACCTATTTTCATTAATTTATCCTAAGGATGAATTAATTTTCTGAGACTCTGAAAATTTCAAAATATACCTCAAAAAGTATCACTTTTTAGCTGATTTCGCATAGTTTTTCAACGTAATTTTCAAAGTTTTTAAACTTTTGTAAAGTATCGAAACCTCCAAAATTTTTTTAAAATCTAAGCGTTTCCTATTGTTACCTAATGTTATCAACATGATATAACAATTTTTATTAATTTATCTGAAAGATAAATTAATTTTCTGAAACTTTGAAATTTTCAAAATTTACGTAATAAACCTATTGCATTTTCGAGATATTCAAACTCCCAGAAAATATTGAAGACCCTAAAATTTTTTTAATATCTAAGTGTTTTCTATTCATACCAAGTGGTTTCAACATGTTTCACCTATTTTCATTAATTTATCCTAAGGATGAATTAATTTTCTGAGACGCTGAAAATTTCAAAATATACCTCAAAATGTATCAATTTTTGGCTGATTTCGCATAGTTTTTCAACGTAATTTTCAAAGTTTTTAAACTTCTGTAAAGTATCGAAACCTCCAAAATTTTTTTAAAATCTAAGCGTTTCCTATTGTTACCTAATGTTATCAACATGATATAACAATATTTATTAATTTATCTGAAAGATAAATTAATTTTCTGAAACTTTGAAATTTTCAAAATTTACGTAATAAATCTATTGCATTTTCGAGATTTTCAAACGCCCAGAAAATATTGAAGACTCTAAAAGTTTTTTAATATCTAAGTGTTTTCTATTCATACCAAGTGGTTTCAACATGTTTCCCCTATTTTCCTTAATTTAACCTAAGGATGAATTAATTTTCTGAGACTCTGAAAATTTCAAAATATACCTCAAAAAGTATCACTTTTTAGCTGATTTCGCATAGTTTTTCAACGTAAATTTCAAAGTTTTTAAACTTCTGTAAAGTATCGAAACCTCCAAAATGTTTTTAAAATCTAAGCGTTCCCTATTGTTACCTAATGTTATCAACATGATATAACAATTTTTATTAATTTATCTGAAAGATAAATTAATTTTCTGAAACTTTGAAATTTTCAAAATTTACGTAATAAATGTATTGCATTTTCGAGATTTTCAAACTCCCAGAAAATATTGAAGACCCTAAAATTTTTTTAATATCTAAGTGTTTTCTATTCATACCAAGTGGTTTCACCATGTTTCATCTATTTTCATTAATTTATCATGAGGATGAATTAATTTTCTGAGACTCGGAATATTTCAAAATATACCTAAAAAAGTATCACTTTTTAGCTGATTTCGCATAGTTTTTCAACGTAATTTTCAAAGTTTTTAAACTTCTGTAAAGTATCGAAACCTCCAAAATTTTTTTAAAGTCTAAGCGTTTCCTATTGTTACCTAATGTTATCAACATGATATAATAACTTTTATTAATTTATCTGGAAGATAAATTAATTTTCTGAAAATTTGAAATTTTCAAAATTTACGTAATAAATCTATTGCATATTCGAGATTTTCAAACTCCCAGAAAATATTGAAGACCCTAAAATTTTTTTAATATCTAAGTGTTTTCTATTCATACCAAGTGGTTTCAACATGTTTCACCTATTTTCATTAATTTATCCTAAGGATGAATTAATTTTCTGAGACTCTGAAAATTTCAAAATATACCTAAAAAAGTATCACTTTTTAGCTGATTTCGCATAGTTTTTCAACGTAATTTTCAAAGTTTTTAAACTTTTGTAAAGTATCGAAACCTCCAAAATTTTTTTAAAATCTAAGCGTTTCCTATTGTTACCTAATGTTATCAACATGATATAACAATTTTTATTAATTTATCTGAAAGATAAATTAATTTTCTGAAACTTTGAAATTTTCAAAATTTACGTAATAAACCTATTGCATTTTCGAGATATTCAAACTCCCAGAAAATATTGAAGACCCTAAAATTTTTTTAATATCTAAGTGTTTTCTATTCATACCAAGTGGTTTTAACATGTTTCACCTATTTTCATTAATTTATCCTAAGGATGAATTAATTTTCTGAGACGCTGAAAATTTCAAAATATACCTCAAAATGTATCAATTTTTGGCTGATTTCGCATAGTTTTTCAACGTAATTTTCAAAGTTTTTAAACTTCTGTAAAGTATCGAAACCTCCAAAATTTTTTTAAAATCTAAGCGTTTCCTATTGTTACCTAATGTTATCAACATGATATAACAATTTTTATTAATTTATCTGAAAGATAAATTAATTTTCAGAAACTTTGAAATTTTCAAAATTTACGTAATAAATCTATTGCATTTTCGAGATTTTCAAACGCCCAGAAAATAATGAAGACCCTAAAATTTTTTTAATATCTAAGTGTTTTCTATTCATACCAAGTGGTTTCAACATGTTTCCCCTATTTTCCTTAATTTAACCTAAGGATGAAGTAATTTTCTGAGACTCGGAATATTTCAAAATATACCTAAAAAAGTATCAATTTTTAGCTGATTTCGCATAGTTTTTCAACGTAATTTTCAAAGTTTTTAAACTTCTGTAAAGTATCGAAACCTCCAAAATTTTTTTGAAGTCTAAGCGTTTCCTATTGTTACCTAATGTTATCAACATGATATAACAACTTTTATTAATTTATCTGGAAGATAAATTAATTTTCTGAAAATTTGAAATTTTCAAAATTTACGTAATAAATCTATTGCATATTCGAGATTTTCAAACTCCCAGAAAATATTGAAGACCCTAAAATTTTTTTAATATCTAAGTGTTTTCTATTCATACCAAGTGGTTTCAACATGTTTCACCTATTTTCATTAATTTATCCTAAGGATGAATTAATTTTCTGAGACTCTGAATATTTCAAAATATACCTCAAAAAGTACCACTTTTTAGCTGATTTCGCATAGTTTTTCAACGTAATTTTCAAAGTTTTTAAATTTTGTAAAGTATCGAAACCTCCAAAATTTTTTAAAATCTAAGCCTTTCCTATTGTTACCTAATGTTATCAACATGATATAACAATTTTTATTAATTTATCTGAAAGATAAATTAATTTTCTGAAACTTTGAAATTTTCAAAATTTACGTAATAAATCTATTGCATTTTCGAGATTTTCAAACTCCCAGAAAATATTGAAGACCCTAAAATTTTTTTTAATATCTAAGTGTTTTCTATTCATACCAAGTGGTTTCAACATGTTTCACCTATTTTCATTAATTTATCCTAAGGATGAATTAATTTTCTGAGACTCTGAAAATTTCAAAATATACCTCAAAAAGTATCACTTTTAAGCTGATTTCGCATAGTTTTTCAACGTAATTTTGAAAGTTTTTAAACTTCTGTAAATATCGAAGCCTCCAAAATGTTTTTAAAATCTAAGCGTTTCCTATTGTTACCTAATGTTATCAACATGATATAACAATTTTTATTAATTTATCTGAAAGATAAATTAATTTTCTGAAACTTTGAAATTTTCAAAATTTACGTAATAAATCTATTGCATTTTCGAGATTTTCAAACTCCCAGAAAATATTGAAGACCCTAAAATTTTTTTAATATCTAAGTGTTTTCTATTCATACCAAGTGGTTTCAACATGTTTCACCTATTTTCATTAATTTATCCTAAGGATGAATTAATTTTCTGAGACTCTGACAATTTCAAAATATACCTCAAAAGTATCACTTTTTAGCTGATTTCGCATAGTTTTTCAAGGTAATTTTCAAAGTTTTAAACTTTTGTAAAGTATCGAAACCTCCAAAATTTTTTTAAAATCTAAGCGTTTCCTATTGTTACCTAATGTTATCAACATGATATAACAATTTTTATTAATTTATCTGAAAGATAAATTAATTTTCTGAAACTTTGAAATTTTCAAAATTTACGTAATAAATCTATTGCATTTTCGAGATATTCAAACTCCCAGAAAATATTGAAGACCCTAAAATTTTTTTAATATCTAAGTGTTTTCTATTCATACCAAGTGGTTTCAACATGTTTCACCTATTTTCATTAATTTATCCTAAGGATGAATTAATTTTCTGAGACTCTGAAAATTTCAAAATATACCTCAAAAAGTATCACTTTTTAGCTGATTTCGCATAGTTTTTCAACGTAATTTTCAAAGTTTTTAAACTTCTGTAAATATCGAAACCTCCAAAATGTTTTTAAAATCTAAGCGTTTCCTATTGTTACCTAATATTATCAACATGATATAACAATTTTTATTAATTTATCTGAAAGATAAATTAATTTTCTGAAACTTTGAAATTTTCAATATTTACGTAATAAATCTATTGCATTTTCGAGATTTTCAAACTCCCAGAAAATATTGAAGACCCTAAAATTTTTTTAATATCTAAGTGTTTTCTATTCATACCAAGTGTTTTCAACATGTTTCACCTATTTTCATTAATTTATCCTAAGGATGAATTAATTTTCTGAGACTCTGAATATTTCAAAATATACCTCAAAAAGTATCACTTTTTAGCTGATTTCGCATAGTTTTTCAACGTAAATTTCAAAGTTTTTAAACTTCTGTAAAGTATCGAAACCTCCAAAATTTTTTTAAAATCTAAGCGTTCCCTATTGTTACCTAATGTTATCAACATGATATAACAATTTTTATTAATTTATCTGAAAGATAAATTAATTTTCTGAAACTTTGAAATTTTCAAAATTTACGTAATAAATCTATTGCATTTTCGAGATTTTCAAACTCCCAGAAAATATTGAAGACCCTAAAATTTTTTTAATATCTAAGTGTTTTCTATTCATACCAAGTGGTTTCAACATGTTTCACCTATTTTCATTCCTAAGGATGAATTAATTTTCTGAGACTCTGACAATTTCAAAATATACCTCAAAAGTATCACTTTTTAGCTGATTTCGCATAGTTTTTCAAGGTAATTTTCAAAGTTTTAAACTTTTGTAAAGTATCGAAACCTCCAAAATTTTTTTAAAATCTAAGCGTTTCCTATTGTTACCTAATGTTATCAACATGATATAACAATTTTTATTAATTTATCTGAAAGATAAATTAATTTTCTGAAACTTTGAAATTTTCAAAATTCACGTAATAAATCTATTGCATTTTCGAGATTTTCAAACTCCCAGAAAATATTGAAGACCCTAAAATTTTTTTAATATCTAAGTGTTTTCTATTCATACCAAGTGGTTTCAACATGTTTCACCTATTTTCATTAATTTATCCTTAGGATGAATTAATTTTCTGAGACTCTGAAAATTTCAAATATACCTCAAAAAGTATCACATTTCAGCTGATTTCGCATAGTTTTTCAACGTAATTTTCAAAGATTTAAACTTCTGTAAAGTATCGAAACCTCCAAAATTTTTTTAAAATCTAAGCGTTTCCTATTGTTACCTAATGTTATCAACATGATATAACAATTTTTATTAATTTATCTGAAAGATAAATTAATTTTCTGAAACTTTGAAATTTTCAAAATTTACGTAATAAATCTATTGCATTTTCGAGATTTTCAAACTCCCAGAAAATATTGAAGACCCTAAAATTTTTTTAACATCTAAGTGTTTTCTATTCATACCAAGTGGTTTCAACATGTTTCACCTATTTTCATTAATTTATCCTAAGGATGAACTAATTTTCTGAGACTCTGAATATTTCAAAATATACCTCAAAAAGTATCACTTTTCAGATGATTTCGCATAGTTTTTCAACGTAATTTTCAAAGTTTTTAAACTTCTGTAAAGTATCGAATCCTCCAAAATTTTTTAAAAATCTAAGCGTTTCCTATTGTTACCTAATGTTATCAACATGACATAAGAATTTTTATTAATTTATCTGAAAGAAAAATTAATTTTCTGAAACTTTGAAATTTTCAAAATTCACGTAATAAATCTATTGCATTTTCGAGATATTCAAACTCCCAGAAAATATTGAAGACCCTAAAATTTTTTTAATATCTAAGTGTTTTCTATTCATACCAAGTGGTTTCAACATGTTTCACCTATTTTCATTAATTTATCCTTAGGATGAATTAATTTTCTGAGACTCTGAAAATTTCAAATATACCTCAAAAAGTATCACATTTCAGCTGATTTCGCATAGTTTTTCAACGTAATTTTCAAACATTTAAACTTCTGTAAAGTATCGAAACCTCCAAAATTTTTTTAAAATCTAAGCGTTTCCTATTGTTACCTAATGTTATCAACATGATATAACAATTTTTATTAATTTATCTGAAAGATAAATTAATTTTCTGAAACTTTGAAATTTTCAAAATTTACGTAATAAATCTATTGCATTTTCGAGATTTTCAAACTCCCAGAAAATATTGAAGACCCTAAAATTTTTTTAACATCTAAGTGTTTTCTATTCATACCAAGTGGTTTCAACATGTTTCACCTATTTTCATTAATTTATCCTAAGGATGAACTAATTTTCTGAGACTCTGAAAATTTCAAAATATACCTCAAAAAGTATCACTTTTCAGATGATTTCGCATAGTTTTTCAACGTAATTTTCAAAGTTTTTCAACTTCTGTAAAGTATCGAAACCTCCAAAATTTTTTAAAAATCTAAGCGTTTCCTATTGTTACCTAATGTTATCAACATGACATAAGAATTTTTATTAATTTATCTGAAAGATAAATTAATTTTCTGAAACTTTGAAATTTTCAAAATTCACGTAATAAATCTATTGCATTTTCGAGATTTTCAAACTCCCAGAAAATATTGAAGACCCTAAAATTTTTTTAATATCTAAGTGTTTTCTATTCATACCAAGTGGTTTCAACATGTTTCACCTATTTTCATTAATTTATCCTAAGGATGAATTAATTTTCTGAGACGCTGAATATTTCAAAATATACCTCAAAAAGTATCACTTTTTAGCTGATTACGCATAGTTTTTCAACGTAATTTTCAAAGTTTTTAAACTTCTGTAAAGTATCGAAACCTCCAAAATTTTTTTAAAATCTAAGCGTTTCCTATTGTTACCTAATGTTATCAACATGATATAACAATTTTTATTAATTTATCTGAAAGATAAATTAATTTTCAGAAACTTTGAAATTTTCAAAATTTACGTAATAAATCTATTGCATTTTCGAGATTTTCAAACTCCCAGAAAATATTGAAGACCCTAAAACTTTTTTAATATCTAAGTGTTTTCTATTCATACCAAGTGGTTTCAACATGTTTCACCTATTTTCATTAATTTATCCTAAGGATGAATTAATTTTCTGAGACTCTGAAAATTTCAAAATATACCTCAAAAAGTATCACTTTTTAGCTGATTACGCATAGTTTTTCAACGTAATTTTCAAAGTTTTTAAACTTCTGTAAAGTATCGAAACCTCCAAAATTTTTTTAAAATCTAAGCGTTTCCTATTGTTACCTAATGTTATCAACATGATATAACAATTTTTATTAATTTATCTGAAAGATAAATTAATTTTCAGAAACTTTGAAATTTTCAAAATTTACGTAATAAATCTATTGCATTTTCGAGATTTTCAAACTCCCAGAAAATATTGAAGACCCTAAAACTTTTTTAATATCTAAGTGTTTTCTATTCATACCAAGTGGTTTCAACATGTTTCACCTATTTTCATTAATTTATCCTAAGGATGAATTAATTTTCTGAGACTCTGAAAATTTCAAAATATACCTCAAAAAGTATCACTTTTTAGCTGATTTCGCATAGTTTTTCAACGTAATTTTCAAAGTTTTTAAACTTCTGTAAAATATCGAAACCTCCAAAATTTTTTTAAAATCTAAGCGTTTCCTATTGTTACCTAATGTTATCAACATGATATAACAATTTTTATTAATTTATCTGAAAGATAAATTAATTTTCTGAAACTTTGAAATTTTCAAAATTTACGTAATAAATCTATTGCATTTTCGAGATGTTCAAACTCCCAGAAAACATTGAAGACCCTAAAATTTTTTTAATATCTAAGTGTTTTCTATTCATACCAAGTGGTTTCAACATGTTTCACCTATTTTCATTAACTTATCCTAAGGATGAATTAATTTTCTGAGACTCTGAAAATTTCAAAATATACCTCAAAAAGTATCACTTTTTAGCTGATTTCGCATAGTTTTTCAACGTAATTTTCAAAGTTTTTAAACTTCTGTAAAGTATCGAAACCTCCAAAATTTTTTCAAATCTAAGCGTTTCCTATTGTTACCTAATGTTATCAACATGATATAACAATTTTTATTAATTTATCTGAAAGATAAATTAATTTTCTGAAACTTTGAAATTTTCAAAATTTACGTAATAAATCTATTGCATTTTCGAGATATTCAAACTCCCAGAAAATATTGAAGACCCTAAAATTTTTTTAATATCTAACTGTTTTCTATTCATACCAAGTGGTTTCAACATGTTTCACCTATTTTCATTAATTTATCCTAAGGATGAATTAATTTTCTGAGACTCTGAACATTTCAAAATATACCTCAAAAAGTATCACTTTTTAGCTGATTTCGCATAGTTTTTCAACGTAATTTTCAAAGTTTTTAAACTTCTGTAAAGTATCGAAACCTCCAAAATTTTTTTAAAATCTAAGCGTTTCCTATTGTTACCTAATGTTATCAACATGATATAACAATTTTTATTAATTTATCTGAAAGATAAATTAATTTTCTGAAACTTTGAAATTTTCAAAATTTACGTAATAAATCTATTGCATTTTCGAGATTTTCAAACTCCCAGAAAATATTGAAGACCCTAAAATTTTTTTAATATCTAAGTGTTTTCTATTCATACCAAGTGGTTTCAACATGTTTCACCTATTTTCATTAATTTATCCTGAGGATGAATTAATTTTCTGAGACTCTGAAAATTTCAAAATATACCTCAAAAAGTATCACTTTTTAGCTGATTTCGCATAGTTTTTCAACGTAATTTTCAAAGTTTTTAAACTTCTGTAAAGTATCGAAACCTCCAAAATTTTTTTAAAATCTAAGCGTTTCCTATTGTTACCTAATGTTATCAACATGATATAACAATTTTTATTAATTTATCTGAAAGATAAATTAATTTTCTGAAACTTTGAAATTTTCAAAATTTACGTAATAAATCTATTGCATTTTCGAGATTTTCAAACTCCCAGAAAATATTGAAGACCCTAAAATTTTTTTAATATCTAAGTGTTTTCTATTCATACCAAGTGGTTTCAACATGTTTCACCTATTTTCATTAATTTATCCTAAGGATGAATTAATTTTCTGAGACTCTGAAAATTTCAAAATATACCTCAAAAAGTACCACTTTTTAGCTGATTTCGCATAGTTTTTCAACGTAATTTTCAAAGTTTTTAAACTTCTGTAAAGTATCGAAACCTCCAAAATTTTTTTAAAATCTAAGCGTTTCCTATTGTTACCTAATATTATCAACATGATATAACAATTTTTATTAATTTATCTGAAAGATAAATTAATTTTCTGAAACTTTGAAATTTTCAAAATTTACGTAATAAATCTATTGCATTTCCGAGATTTTCAAACTCCCAGAAAATATTGAAGACCCTAAAATTTTTTTAATATCTAAGTGTTTTCTATTCATACCAAGTGGTTTCAACATGTTTCCCCTATTTTCATTAATTTATCCTAAGGATGAATTAATTTTCTGAGACTCTGAATATTTCAAAATATACCTCAAAAAGTATCACTTTTTAGCTGATTTCGCATAGTTTTTCAACGTAATTTTCAAAGTTTTAACTTCTGTAAAGTATCGAAAACTCCAAAATTTTTTTAAAATCTAAGCGTTTCCTATTGTTACCTAATGTTATCAACATGATATAACAATTTTTATTAATTTATCTGAAAGATAAATTAATTTTCTGAAACTTTGAAATTTTCAAAATTTACGTAATAAATCTATTGCATTTTCGAGATTTTCAAACTCCCAGAAAATATTGAAGACCCTAAAATTTTTTTAATATCTAAGTGCTTTCTATTCATACCAAGTGGTTTCAACATGTTTCACCTATTTTCGTTAATTTATACTAAGGATGAATTAATTTTCTGAGACTCTGAAAATTTCAAAATATACCTCAAAAAGTATCACTTTTTAGCTGATTTCGCATAGTTTTTCAACGTAATTTTCAAAGTTTTTAAACTTCTGTAAAGTATCGAAAACTCCAAAATTTTTTTAAAATCTAAGCGTTTCCTATTGTTACCTAATGTTATCAACATGATATAACAATTTTTATTAATTTATCTGAAAGATAAATTAATTTTCTGAAACTTTGAAATTTTCAAAATTTACGTAATAAATCTATTGCATTTTCGAGATTTTCAAACTCCCAGAAAATATTGAAGACCCTAAAATTTTTTTAATATCTAAGTGTTTTCTATTCATACCAAGTGGTTTCAACATGTTTCACCTATTTTCATTAATTTATCCTAAGGATGAATTAATTTTCTGAGACTCTGAAAATTTCAAAATATACCTCAAAAAGTATCACTTTTTAGCTGATTTCGCATAGTTTTTCAACGTAATTTTCAAAGTTTTTAAACTTCTGTAAAGTATCGAAACCTCCAAAATTTTTTAAAAATCTAAGCGTTTCCTATTGTTACCTAATCTTATCAACATGATATAACAATTTTTATTAATTTATCTGAAAGATCAATTACTTTTCTGAAACTTTGAAATTTTCAAAATTTACGTAATAAATCTATTGCATTTTCGAGATATTCAAACTCCCAGAAAATATTGAAGACCCTAAAATTTTTTCAATATCTAAGTGTTTTCTATTCATACCAAATGCTTTCAACATGTTTCACCTATTTTCATTAATTTATCCTAAGGATGAATTAATTTTCTGAGACTCTGAAAATTTCAAAATATACCTCAAAAAGTACCACTTTTTAGCTGATTTCGCATAGTTTTTCAACGTAATTTTCAAAGTTTTTCAACTTCTGTAAAGTATCGAAACCTCCAAAATTTTTTTAAAATCTAAGCGTTTCCTATTGTTACCTAATGTTATCAACATGATATAACAATTTTTATTAATTTATCTGAAAGATAAATTAATTTTCTGAAACTTTGAAATTTTCAAAATTTACGTAATAAATCTATTGCATTTTCGAGATTTTCAAACTCCCAGAAAATATTGAAGACCCTAAAATTTTTTTAATATCTAAGTGTTTTCTATTCATACCAAGTGGTTTCAACATGTTTCCCCTATTTTCATTAATTTATCCTAAGGATGAATTAATTTTCTGAGACTCTGAATATTTCAAAATATACCTCAAAAAGTATCACTTTTTAGCTGATTTCGCATAGTTTTTCAACGTAATTTTCAAAGTTTTTAAACTTCTGTAAAATATCGAAAACTCCAAAATTTTTTTAAAATCTAAGCGTTTCCTATTGTTACCTAATGTTATCAACATGATATAACAATTTTTATTAATTTATCTGAAAGATAAATTAATTTTCTGAAACTTTGAAATTTTCAAAATTTACGTAATAAATCTATTGCATTTTCGAGATTTTCAAACTCCCAGAAAATATTGAAGACCCTAAAATTTTTTTAATATCTAAGTGTTTTCTATTCATACCAAGTGGTTTCAACATGTTTCACCTATTTTCGTTAATTTATACTAAGGATGAATTAATTTTCTGAGACTCTGAAAATTTCAAAATATACCTCAAAAAGTATCACTTTTTAGCTGATTTCGCATAGTTTCTCAACGTAATTTTCAAAGTTTTTAAACTTCTGTAAAGTATCGAAAACTCCAAAATTTTTTTAAAATCTAAGCGTTTCCTATTGTTACCTAATGTTATCAACATGATATAACAATTTTTATTAATTTATCTGAAAGATAAATTAATTTTCTGAAACTTTGAAATTTTCAAAATTTACGTAATAAATCTATTGCATTTTCGAGATTTTCAAACTCCCAGAAAATATTGAAGACCCTAAAATTTTTTTAATATCTAAGTGTTTTCTATTCATACCAAGTGGTTTCAACATGTTTCACCTATTTTCATTAATTTATCCTAAGGATGAATTAATTTTCTGAGACGCTGAAAATTTCAAAATATACCTCAAAAAGTATCACTTTTTAGCTGATTACGCATAGTTTTTCAACGTAATTTTCAAAGTTTTTAAACTTCTGTAAAGTATCGAAACCTCCAAAATTTTTTTAAAATCTAAGCGTTTCCTATTGTTACCTAATGTTATCAACATGATATAACAATTTTTATTAATTTATCTGAAAGATAAATTAATTTTCAGAAACTTTGAAATTTTCAAAATTTACGTAATAAATCTATTGCATTTTCGAGATTTTCAAACTCCCAGAAAATATTGAAGACCCTAAACCTTTTTTAATATCTAAGTGTTTTCTATTCATACCAAGTGGTTTCAACATGTTTCACCTATTTTCATTAATTTATCCTAAGGATGAATTAATTTTCTGAGACTCTGAAAATCTCAAAATATACCTCAAAAAGTATCACTTTTTAACTGATTTCGCATAGTTTTTCAACGTAATTTTCAAAGTTTTTAAACTTCTGTAAAGTATCGAAACCTCCAAAATTTTTTAAAATCTAAGCGTTTCCTATTGTTACCTAATGTTATCAACATGATATAACAATTTTTATTAATTTATCTGAAAGATAAATTAATTTTCTGAAACTTTGAAATTTTCAAAATTTACGTAATAAATCTATTGCATTTTCGAGATTTTCAAACTCCCAGAAAATATTGAAGACCCTAAAATTTTTTAATATCTAAGTGTTTTCTATTCATACCAAGTGGTTTCAACATGTTTCACCTGTTTTCATTAATTTATCCTAAGGATGAATTAATTTTCTCAGACTCTGAAAATTTCAAAATATACCTCAAAAAGTTTCACTTTTTAGCTGATTTCTCATAGTTTTTCAACGTAATTTTCAAACATTTAAACTTCTGTAAAGTATCGAAACCTCCAAAATTTTTTTAAAATCTAAGCGTTTCCTATTGTTACCTAATGTTATCAACATGATATAACAATTTTTATTAATTTATCTGAAAGATAAATTAATTTTCTGAAACTTTGAAATTTTCAAAATTTACGTAATAAATCTATTGCATTTTCGAGATTTTCAAACTCCCAGAAAATATTGAAGACCCTAAAATTTTTTTAATATCTAAGTGTTTTCTATTCATACCAAGTGGTTTCAACATGTTTCACCTATTTTCATTAATTTATCCTAAGGATGAATTAATTTTCTGAGACTCTGAAAATTTCAAAATATACCTCAAAAAGTATCACTTTTTAGCTGATTTCGCATAGTTTTTCAACGTAATTTTCAAAGTTTTTAAACTTCTGTAAAGTATCGAAACCTCCAAAATTTTTTTAAAATCTAAGCGTTTCCTATTGTTACCTAATGTTATCAACATGATATAACAATTTTTATTAATTTATCTGAAAGATAAATTAATTTTCTGAAACTTTGAAATTTTCAAAATTTACGTAATAAATCAATTGCATTTTCGAGATTTTCAAACTCCCAGAAAATATTGAAGACCCTAAAATTTTTTTAATATCTAAGTGTTTTCTATTCATACCAAGTGGTTTCAACATGTTTCACCTATTTTCATTAATTTATCCTAAGCATGAATTAATTTTCTGAGACTCTGAAAATTTCAAAATATACCTAAAAAAGTATCACTTTTTAGCTGATTTCGCATAGTTTTTCAACGTAATTTTCAAAGTTTTTAAACTTCTGTAAAGTATCGAAACCTCCAAAATTTTTTTAAAATCTAAGCGTTTCCTATTGTTACCTAATGTTATCAACATGATATAACAATTTTTATTAATTTATCTGAAAGATAAATTAATTTTCTGAAACTTAGAAATTTTCAAAATTTACGTAATAAATCTATTGCATTTTCGAGATTTTCAAACTCCCAGAAAATATTGAAGACCCTAAAATTTTTTTAATATCTAAGTGTTTTCTATTCATACCAAGTGGTTTCAACATGTTTCACCTATTTTCATTAATTTATCCTAAGGATGAATTAATTTTCTGAGACTCTGAAAATTTCAAAATATACCTCAAAAAGTATCACTTTTTAGCTGATTTCGCATAGTTTTTCAACGTAATTTTCAAAGTTTTTAAACTTCTGTAAAGTATCGAAACCTCCAAAATTTTTTTTAAATCTAAGCGTTTCCTATTGTTACCTAATGTTATCAACATGATATAACAATTTTTATTAATTTATCTGAAAGATAAATTAATTTTCTGAAACTTTGAAATTTTCAAAATTTACGTAATAAATCTATTGCATTTTCGAGATTTTCAAACTCCCAGAATATATTGAAGACCCTAAAATTTGTTTAATATCTAAGTGTTTTCTATTCATACCAAGTGGTTTCAACATGTTTCACCTATTTTCATTAATTTATCCTAAGGATGAATTAATTTTCTGAGACTCTGAAAATTTCAAAATATACCTCAAAAAGTATCACTTTTTAGCTGATTTCGCATAGTTTTTCAACGTAATTTTCAAAGTTTTTAAACTTCTGTAAAGTATCGAAACCTCCAAAATTTTTTTAAAATCTAAGCGTTTCCTATTGTTACCTAATGTTATCAACATGATATAACAATTTTTATTAATTTATCTGAAAGATAAATTAATTTTCTGAAACTTTGAAATTTTCAAAATTTACGTAATAAATCTATTGCATTTTCGAGATTTTCAAACTCCCAGAAAATATTGAAGACCCTAAAATTTTTTTTAATATCTAAGTGTTTTCTATTCATACCAAGTGGTTTCAACATGTTTCACCTATTTTCATTAATTTATCCTAAGGATGAATTAATTTTCTGAGACTCTGAAAATTTCAAAATATACCTCAAAAAGTATCACTTTTTAGCTGATTTCGCATAGTTTTTCAGCGTAATTTTCAAAGTTTTTAAACTTCTGTAAAGTATCGAAATCTCCAAAATTTTTTTAAAATCTAAGCGTTTCCTATTGTTACCTAATGTTATCAACATGATATAACAATTTTTATTAATTTATCTGAAAGATAAATTAATTTTCTGAAACTTTGAAATTTTTAAAATTTACGTAATAAATCTATTGCATTTTCGAGATTTTCAAACTCCCAGAAAATATTGAAGACCCTAAAATTTTTTTAATATCTAAGTGTTTTCTATTCATACCAAGTGGTTTCAACATGTTTCACCTATTTTCATTAATTTATCCTAAGGATGAATTAATTTTCTGAGACTCTGAAAATTTCAAAATATACCTCAAAAAGTATCACTTTTTAGCTGATTTCGCATAGTTTTTCAACGTAATTTTCAAAGTTTTTAAACTTCTGTAAAGTATCGAAACCTCCAAATTTTTTTTAAAATCTAAGCGTTTCCTATTGTTACCTAATGTTATCAACATGATATAACAATTTTTATTAATTTATCTGAAAGATAAATTAATTTTCTGAAACTTTGAAATTTTCAAAATTTACGTAATAAATCTATTGCATTTTCGAGATTTTCAAACTCCCAGAAAATATTGAAGACCCTAAAATTTTTTTAATATCTAAGTGTTTTCTATTCATACCAAGTGGTTTCAACATGTTTCACCTATTTTCATTAATTTATCCTAAGGATGAATTAATTTTCTGAGACTCTGAAAATTTCAAAATATACCTCAAAAAGTATCACTTTTTAGATGATTTCGCATAGTTTTTCAACGCAATTTTCAAAGTTTTTAAACTTCTGTAAAGTATCGAAACCTCCAAAATTTTTTTAAAATCTAAGCGTTTCCTATTGTTACCTAATGTTATCAACATGATATAACAATTTTTATTAATTTATCTGAAAGATAAATTAATTTTCTGAAACTTTGAAATTTTCAAAATTTACGTAATAAATCTATTGCATTTTCGAGATTTTCAAACTCCCAGAAAATATTGAAGACCCTAAAATTTTTTTAATATCTAAGTGTTGTCTATTCATACCAAGTGGTTTCAACATGTTTCACCTATTTTCATTAATTTATCCTAAGGATGATTTAATTTTCTGAGACTCTGAATATTTCAAAATATACCTCAAAAAGTATCACTTTTTAGCTGATTTCGCATAGTTTTTCAACGTAATTTTCAAAGTTTTTAAACTTCTGTAAAGTATCGAAAACTCCAAAATTTTTTTAAAATCTAAGCGTTTCCTATTGTTACCTAATGTTATCAACATGATATAACAATTTTTATTAATTTATCTGAAAGATAAATTAATTTTCTGAAACTTTGAAATTTTCAAAATTTACGTAATAAATCTATTGCATTTTCGAGATTTTCAAACTCCCAGAAAATATTGAAGACCCTAAAATTTTTTTAATATCTAAGTGTTTTCTATTCATACCAAGTGGTTTCAACATGTTTCACCTATTTTCATTAATTTATCCTAAGGATGAATTAATTTTCTGAGACTCTGAAAATTTCAAAATATACCTCAAAAAGTATCACTTTTTAGATGATTTCGCATAGTTTTTCAACGCAATTTTCAAAGTTTTTAAACTTCTGTAAAGTATCGAAACCTCCAAAATTTTTTTAAAATCTAAGCGTTTCCTATTGTTACCTAATGTTATCAACATGATATAACAATTTTTATTAATTTATCTGAAAGATAAATTAATTTTCTGAAACTTTGAAATTTTCAAAATTTACGTAATAAATCTATTGCATTTTCGAGATTTTCAAACTCCCAGAAAATATTGAAGACCCTAAAATTTTTTTAATATCTAAGTGTTGTCTATTCATACCAAGTGGTTTCAACATGTTTCACCTATTTTCATTAATTTATCCTAAGGATGAATTAATTTTCTGAGACTCTGAATATTTCAAAATATACCTCAAAAAGTATCACTTTTTAGCTGATTTCGCATAGTTTTTCAACGTAATTTTCAAAGTTTTTAAACTTCTGTAAAGTATCGAAAACTCCAAAATTTTTTTAAAATCTAAGCGTTTCCTATTGTTACCTAATGTTATCAACATGATATAACAATTTTTATTAATTTATCTGAAAGATAAATTAATTTTCTGAAACTTTGAAATTTTCAAAATTTACGTAATAAATCTATTGCATTTTCGAGATTTTCAAACTCCCAGAAAATATTGAAGACCCTAAAATTTTTTTAATATCTAAGTGTTTTCTATTCATACCAAGTGGTTTCAACATGTTTCACCTATTTTCATTAATTTATCCTAAGGATGAATTAATTTTCTGAGACTCTGAAAATTTCAAAATATACCTCAAAAAGTACCACTTTTTAGCTGATTTCGCATTGTTTTTCAACGTAATTTTCAAAGTTTCTAAACTTCTGTAAAGTATCGAAATCTCCAAAATTTTTTTAAAATCTAAGCGTTTCCTATTGTTACCTAATGTTATCAACATGATATAACAATTTTTATTAATTTATCTGAAAGATAAATTAATTTTCTGAAACTTTGAAATTTTCAAAATTTACGTAATAAATCTATTGCATTTTCGAGATTTTCAAACTCCCAGAAAATATTGAAGACCCTAAAATTTTTTTAATATCTAAGTGTTTTCTATTCATACCAAGTGGTTTCAACATGTTTCACCTATTTTCATTAATTTATCCTAAGGATGAATTAATTTTCTGAGACTCTGAAAATTTCAAGATATACCTCAAAAAGTATCACTTTTTAGCTGATTTCGCATAGTTTTTCAACGTAATTTTCAAAGTTTTTAAACTTCTGTAAAGTATCGAAACCTCCAAAATTTTTTTAAAATCTAAGCGTTTCCTATTGTTACCTAATGTTATCAACATGATATAACAATTTTTATTAATTTATCTGAAAGATAAATTAATTTTCTGAAACTTTGAAATTTTCAAAATTTACGTAATAAATCTATTGCATTTTCGAGATTTTCAAACTCCCAGAAAATATTGAAGACCCTAAAATTTTTTTAATATCTAAGTGTTTTCTATTCATACCAAGTGGTTTCAACATGTTTCACCTATTTTCATTAATTTATCCTAAGGATGAATTAATTTTCTGAGACTCTGAAAATTTCAAAATATACCTCAAAAAGTATCACTTTTTAGCTGATTTCGCATAGTTTTTCAACGCAATTTTCAAAGTTTTTAAACTTCTGTAAAGTATCGAAACCTCCAAAATTTTTTTAAAATCTAAGCGTTTCCTATTGTTACCTAATGTTATCAACATGATATAACAATTTTTATTAATTTATCTGAAAGATAAATTAATTTTCTGAAACTTTGAAATTTTCAAAATTTACGTAATAAATCTATTGCATTTTCGAGATTTTCAAACTCCCAGAAAATATTGAAGACCCTAAAATTTTTTTAATATCTAAGTGTTTTCTATTCATACCAAGTGGTTTCAACATGTTTCACCTATTTTCATTAATTTATCCTTAGGATGAATTAATTTTCTGAGACTCTGAAAATTTCAAAATATACCTCAAAAAGTACCACTTTTTAGCTGATTTCGCATAGTTTGTCAACGCAATTTTCAAAGTTTTTAAACTTCTGTAAAGTATCGAAACCTCCAAAATTTTTTTAAAATCTAAGCGTTTCCTATTGTTACCTAATGTTATCAACATGATATAACAATTTTTATTAATTTATCTGAAAGATAAATTAATTTTCTGAAACTTTGAAATTTTCAAAATTTACGTAATAAATCTATTGCATTTTCGAGATTTTCAAACTCCCAGAAAATATTGAAGACCCTAAAATTTTTTTAATATCTAAGTGTTTTCTATTCATACCAAGTGGTTTCAACATGTTTCACCTATTTTCATTAATTTATCCTAAGGATGAATTAATTTTCTGAGACTCTGAAAATTTCAAAATATACCTCAAAAAGTATCACTTTTGAGCTGATTTCGCATAGCTTTTCAACGTAATTTTCAAAGTTTTTAAACTTCTGTAAAGTATCGAAAACTCCAAAATTTTTTTAAAATCTAAGCGTTTCCTATTGTTACCTAATGTTATCAACATGATATAACAATTTTTATTAATTTATCTGAAAGATAAATTAATTTTCTGAAACTTTGAAATTTTCAAAATTTACGTAATAAATCTATTGCATTTTCGAGATTTTCAAACTCCCAGAAAATATTGAAGATCCTAAAATTTTTTTAATATCTAAGTGTTTTCTATTCATACCAAGTGGTTTCAACATGTTTCACCTATTTTCATTAATTTATCCTAAGGATGAATTAATTTTCTGAGACTCTGAAAATTTCAAAATATACCTCAAAAAGTATCACTTTTTAGCTGATTTCGCATAGCTTTTCAACGTAATTTTCAAAGTTTTTAAACTTCTGTAAAGTATCGAAAACTCCAAAATTTTTTTAAAATCTAAGCGTTTCCTATTGTTACCTAATGTTATCAACATGATATAACAATTTTTATTAATTTATCTGAAAGATAAATTAATTTTCTGAAACTTTGAAATTTTCAAAATTTACGTAATAAATCTATTGCATTTTCGAGATTTTCAAACTCCCAGAAAATATTGAAGACCCTAAAATTTTTTTAATATCTAAGTGTTTTCTATTCATACCAAGTGGTTTCAACATGTTTCACCTATTTTCATTAATTTATCCTAAGGATGAATTAATTTTCTGAGACTCTGAAAATTTCAAAATATACCTCAAAAAGTACCACTTTTTAGCTGATTTCGCATAGTTTTTCAACGTAATTTTCAAAGTTTTTAAACTTCTGTAAAGTATCGAAATCTCCAAAATTTTTTTAAAATCTATGCGTTTCCTATTGTTACCTAATGTTATCAACATGATATAACAATTTTTATTAATTTATCTGAAAGATAAATTAATTTTCTGAAACTTTGAAATTTTCAAAATTTACGTAATAAATCTATTGCATTTTCGAGATTTTCAAACTCCCAGAAAATATTGAAGACCCTAAAATTTTTTTAATATCTAAGTGTTTTCTATTCATACCAAGTGGTTTCAACATGTTTCACCTATTTTCATTAATTTATCCTAAGGATGAATTAATTTTCTGAGACTCTGAAAATTTCAAAATATACCTCAAAAAGTACCACTTTTTAGCTGATTTCGCATAGTTTTTCAACGTAATTTTCAAAGTTTTTAAACTTCTGTAAAGTATCGAAACCTCCAAAATTTTTTTTAAAATCTAAGCGTTTCCTATTGTTACCTAATGTTATCAACATGATATATCAATTTTTATTAATTTATCTGAAAGATAAATTAATTTTCTGAAACTTTGAAATTTTCAAAATTTACGTAATAAATCTATTGCATTTTCGAGATTTTCAAACTCCCAGAAAATATTGAAGACCCTAAAATTTTTTTAATATCTAAGTGTTTTCTATTCATACCAAGTGGTTTCAACATGTTTCACCTATTTTCATTAATTTATCCTTAGGATGAATTAATTTTCTGAGACTCTGAAAATTTCAAAATATACCTCAAAAAGTACCACTTTTTAGCTGATTTCGCATAGTTTGTCAACGCAATTTTCAAAGTTTTTAACTTCTGTAAAGTATCGAAACCTCCAAAATTTTTTTAAAATCTAAGCGTTTCCTATTGTTACCTAATGTTATCAACATGATATAACAATTTTTATTAATTTATCTGAAAGATAAATTAATTTTCTGAAACTTTGAAATTTTCAAAATTTACGTAATAAATCTATTGCATTTTCGAGATTTTCAAACTCCCAGAAAATATTGAAGACCCTAAAATTTTTTTAATATCTAAGTGTTTTCTATTCATACCAAGTGGTTTCAACATGTTTCACCTATTTTCATTAATTTATCCTAAGGATGAATTAATTTTCTGAGACTCTGAAAATTTCAAAATATACCTCAAAAAGTATCACTTTTGAGCTGATTTCGCATAGCTTTTCAACGTAATTTTCAAAGTTTTTAAACTTCTGTAAAGTATCGAAAACTCCAAAATTTTTTTTAAAATCTAAGCGTTTCCTATTGTTACCTAATGTTATCAACATGATATAACAATTTTTATTAATTTATCTGAAAGATAAATTAATTTTCTGAAACTTTGAAATTTTCAAAATTTACGTAATAAATCTATTGCATTTTCGAGATTTTCAAACTCCCAGAAAATATTGAAGATCCTAAAATTTTTTTAATATCTAAGTGTTTTCTATTCATACCAAGTGGTTTCAACATGTTTCACCTATTTTCATTAATTTATCCTAAGGATGAATTAATTTTCTGAGACTCTGAAAATTTCAAAATATACCTCAAAAAGTATCACTTTTTAGCTGATTTCGCATAGCTTTTCAACGTAATTTTCAAAGTTTTTAAACTTCTGTAAAGTATCGAAAACTCCAAAATTTTTTTAAAATCTAAGCGTTTCCTATTGTTACCTAATGTTATCAACATGATATAACAATTTTTATTAATTTATCTGAAAGATAAATTAATTTTCTGAAACTTTGAAATTTTCAAAATTTACGTAATAAATCTATTGCATTTTCGAGATTTTCAAACTCCCAGAAAATATTGAAGACCCTAAAATTTTTTTAATATCTAAGTGTTTTCTATTCATACCAAGTGGTTTCAACATGTTTCACCTATTTTCATTAATTTATCCTAAGGATGAATTAATTTTCTGAGACTCTGAAAATTTCAAAATATACCTCAAAAAGTACCACTTTTTAGCTGATTTCGCATAGTTTTTCAACGTAATTTTCAAAGTTTTTAAACTTCTGTAAAGTATCGAAATCTCCAAAATTTTTTTAAAATCTATGCGTTTCCTATTGTTACCTAATGTTATCAACATGATATAACAATTTTTATTAATTTATCTGAAAGATAAATTAATTTTCTGAAACTTTGAAATTTTCAAAATTTACGTAATAAATCTATTGCATATTCGAGATTTTCAAACTCCCAGAAAATATTGAAGACCCTAAAATTTTTTTAATATCTAAGTGTTTTCTATTCATACCAAGTGGTTTCAACATGTTTCACCTATTTTCATTAATTTATCCTAAGGATGAATTAATTTTCTGAGACTCTGAAAATTTCAAAATATACCTCAAAAAGTACCACTTTTTAGCTGATTTCGCATAGTTTTTCAACGTAATTTTCAAAGTTTTTAAACTTCTGTAAAGTATCGAAACCTCCAAAATTTTTTTAAAATCTAAGCGTTTCCTATTGTTACCTAATGTTATCAACATGATATATCAATTTTTATTAATTTATCTGAAAGATAAATTAATTTTCTGAAACTTTGAAATTTTCAAAATTTACGTAATAAATCTATTGCATTTTCGAGATTTTCAAACTCCCAGAAAATATTGAAGACCCTAAAATTTTTTTAATATCTAAGTGTTTTCTATTCATACCAAGTGGTTTCAACATGTTTCACCTATTTTCATTAATTTATCCTAAGGATGAATTAATTTTCTGAGACTCTGAAAATTTCAAAATATACCTCAAAAAGTATAACTTTTTAGCTGATTTCGCATAGCTTTTCAACGTAATTTTCAAAGTTTTTAAACTTCTGTAAAGTATCGAAAACTCCAAAATTTTTTTAAAATCTAAGCGTTTCCTATTGTTACCTAATGTTATCAACATGATATAACAATTTTTATTAATTTATCTGAAAGATAAATTAATTTTCTGAAACTTTAAAATTTTCAAAATTTACGTAATAAATCTATTGCATTTTCGAGATTTTCAAACTCCCAGAAAATATTGAAGACCCTAAAATTTTTTTAATATCTAAGTGTTTTCTATTCATACCAAGTGGTTTCAACATGTTTCACCTATTTTCATTAATTTATCCTAAGGATGAATTAATTTTCTGAGACTCTGAAAATTTCAAAATATACCTCAAAAAGTACCACTTTTTAGCTGATTTCGCATCGTTTTTCAACGCAATTTTCAAAGTTTTTAAACTTCTGTAAAGTATCGAAACCTCCAAAATTTTTTAAAAACATAAGCGTTTCTTATTCTTACCTAATGTTATCAACATGATATAACAATTTTTATTAATTTATCTGAAAGATAAATTAATTTTCTGAAACTTTGAAATTTTCAAAATTTACGTAATAAATCTATTGCATTTTCGAGATTTTCAAACTCCCAGAAAATATTGAAGACCCTAAAATTTTTTTAATATCTAAGTGTTTTCTATTCATACCAAGTGGTTTCAACATGTTTCACCTATTTTCATTAATTTATCCTAAGGATGAATTAATTTTCTGAGACTCTGAAAATTTCAAAATATACCTCAAAAAGTATCACTTTTGAGCTGATTTCGCATAGCTTTTCAACGTAATTTTCAAAGTTTTTAAACTTCTGTAAAGTATCGAAACCTCCAAAATTTTTTTAAAATCTAAGCGTTTCCTATTGTTACCTAATGTTATCAACATGATATAACAATTTTTATTAATTTATCTGAAAGATAAATTAATTTTCTGAAACTTTGAAATTTTCAAAATTTACGTAATAAATCTATTGCATTTTCGAGATTTTCAAACTCCCAGAAAATATTGAAGATCCTAAAATTTTTTTAATATCTAAGTGTTTTCTATTCATACCAAGTGGTTTCAACATGTTTCACCTATTTTCATTAATTTATCCTAAGGATGAATTAATTTTCTGAGACTCTGAAAATTTCAAAATATACCTCAAAAAGTATCACTTTTTAGCTGATTTCGCATAGCTTTTCAACGTAATTTTCAAAGTTTTTAAACTTCTGTAAAGTATCGAAAACTCCAAAATTTTTTTAAAATCTATGCGTTTCCTATTGTTACCTAATGTTATCAACATGATATAACAATTTTTATTAATTTATCTGAAAGATAAATTAATTTTCTGAAACTTTGAAATTTTCAAAATTTACGTAATAAATCTATTGCATTTTCGAGATTTTCAAACTCCCAGAAAATATTGAAGACCCTAAAATTTTTTTAATATCTAAGTGTTTTCTATTCATACCAAGTGGTTTCAACATGTTTCACCTATTTTCATTAATTTATCCTAAGGATGAATTAATTTTCTGAGACTCTGAAAATTTCAAAATATACCTCAAAAAGTACCACTTTTTAGCTGATTTCGCATAGTTTTTCAACGTAATTTTCAAAGTTTTTAAACTTCTGTAAAGTATCGAAATCTCCAAAATTTTTTTAAAATCTATGCGTTTCCTATTGTTACCTAATGTTATCAACATGATATAACAATTTTTATTAATTTATCTGAAAGATAAATTAATTTTCTGAAACTTTGAAATTTTCAAAATTTACGTAATAAATCTATTGCATTTTCGAGATTTTCAAACTCCCAGAAAATATTGAAGACCCTAAAATTTTTTTAATATCTAAGTGTTTTCTATTCATACCAAGTGGTTTCAACATGTTTCACCTATTTTCATTAATTTATCCTAAGGATGAATTAATTTTCTGAGACTCTGAAAATTTCAAAATATACCTCAAAAAGTACCACTTTTTAGCTGATTTCGCATAGTTTTTCAACGTAATTTTCAAAGTTTTTAAACTTCTGTAAAGTATCGAAACCTCCAAAATTTTTTTAAAATCTAAGCGTTTCCTATTGTTACCTAATGTTATCAACATGATATATCAATTTTTATTAATTTATCTGAAAGATAAATTAATTTTCTGAAACTTTGAAATTTTCAAAATTTACGTAATAAATCTATTGCATTTTCGAGATTTTCAAACTCCCAGAAAATATTGAAGACCCTAAAATTTTTTTAATATCTAAGTGTTTTCTATTCATACCAAGTGGTTTCAACATGTTTCACCTATTTTCATTAATTTATCCTAAGGATGAATTAATTTTCTGAGACTCTGAAAATTTCAAAATATACCTCAAAAAGTATAACTTTTTAGCTGATTTCGCATAGCTTTTCAACGTAATTTTCAAAGTTTTTAAACTTCTGTAAAGTATCGAAAACTCCAAAATTTTTTTAAAATCTAAGCGTTTCCTATTGTTACCTAATGTTATCAACATGATATAACAATTTTTATTAATTTATCTGAAAGATAAATTAATTTTCTGAAACTTTAAAATTTTCAAAATTTACGTAATAAATCTATTGCATTTTCGAGATTTTCAAACTCCCAGAAAATATTGAAGACCCTAAAATTTTTTTAATATCTAAGTGTTTTCTATTCATACCAAGTGGTTTCAACATGTTTCACCTATTTTCATTAATTTATCCTAAGGATGAATTAATTTTCTGAGACTCTGAAAATTTCAAAATATACCTCAAAAAGTACCACTTTTTAGCTGATTTCGCATCGTTTTTCAACGCAATTTTCAAAGTTTTTAAACTTCTGTAAAGTATCGAAACCTCCAAAATTTTTTAAAAACATAAGCGTTTCTTATTCTTACCTAATGTTATCAACATGATATAACAATTTTTATTAATTTATCTGAAAGATAAATTAATTTTCTGAAACTTTGAAATTTTCAAAATTTACGTAATAAATCTATTGCATTTTCGAGATTTTCAAACTCCCAGAAAATATTGAAGACCCTAAAATTTTTTTAATATCTAAGTGTTTTCTATTCATACCAAGTGGTTTCAACATGTTTCACCTATTTTCATTAATTTATCCTAAGGATGAATTAATTTTCTGAGACTCTGAAAATTTCAAAATATACCTCAAAAAGTATCACTTTTGAGCTGATTTCGCATAGCTTTTCAACGTAATTTTCAAAGTTTTTAAACTTCTGTAAAGTATCGAAACCTCCAAAATTTTTTTAAAATCTAAGCGTTTCCTATTGTTACCTAATGTTATCAACATGATATAACAATTTTTATTAATTTATCTGAAAGATAAATTAATTTTCTGAAACTTTGAAATTTTCAAAATTTACGTAATAAATCTATTGCATTTTCGAGATTTTCAAACTCCCAGAAAATATTGAAGATCCTAAAATTTTTTTAATATCTAAGTGTTTTCTATTCATACCAAGTGGTTTCAACATGTTTCACCTATTTTCATTAATTTATCCTAAGGATGAATTAATTTTCTGAGACTCTGAAAATTTCAAAATATACCTCAAAAAGTACCACTTTTTAGCTGATTTCGCATAGTTTTTCAACGCAATTTTCAAAGTTTTTAAACTTCTGTAAAGTATCGAAACCTCCAAAATTTTTTAAAAATCTAAGCGTTTCTTATTCTTACCTAATGTTATCAACATGATATAACAATTTTTATTAATTTATCTGAAAGATAAATTAATTTTCTGAAACTTTGAAATTTTCAAAATTTACGTAATAAATCTATTGCATTTTCGAGATTTTCAAACTCCCAGAAAATATTGAAGACCCTAAAATTTTTTTAATATCTAAGTGTTTTCTATTCATACCAAGTGGTTTCAACATGTTTCACCTATTTTCATTAATTTATCCTAAGGATGAATTAATTTTCTGAGACTCTGAAAATTTCAAAATATACCTCAAAAAGTATCACTTTTGAGCTGATTTCGCATAGCTTTTCAACGTAATTTTCAAAGTTTTTAAACTTCTGTAAAGTATCGAAACCTCCAAAATTTTTTTAAAATCTAAGCGTTTCCTATTGTTACCTAATGTTATCAACATGATATAACAATTTTTATTAATTTATCTGAAAGATAAATTAATTTTCTGAAACTTTGAAATTTTCAAAATTTACGTAATAAATCTATTGCATTTTCGAGATTTTCAAACTCCCAGAAAATATTGAAGATCCTAAAATTTTTTTAATATCTAAGTGTTTTCTATTCATACCAAGTGGTTTCAACATGTTTCACCTATTTTCATTAATTTATCCTAAGGATGAATTAATTTTCTGAGACTCTGAAAATTTCAAAATATACCTCAAAAAGTATCACTTTTTAGCTGATTTCGCATAGCTTTTCAACGTAATTTTCAAAGTTTTTAAACTTCTGTAAAGTATCGAAAACTCCAAAATTTTTTTAAAATCTAAGCGTTTCCTATTGTTACCTAATGTTATCAACATGATATAACAATTTTTATTAATTTATCTGAAAGATAAATTAATTTTCTGAAACTTTGAAATTTTCAAAATTTACGTAATAAATCTATTGCATTTTCGAGATTTTCAAACTCCCAGAAAATATTGAAGACCCTAAAATTTTTTTAATATCTAAGTGTTTTCTATTCATACCAAGTGGTTTCAACATGTTTCACCTATTTTCATTAATTTATCCTAAGGATGAATTAATTTTCTGAGACTCTGAAAATTTCAAAATATACCTCAAAAAGTACCACTTTTTAGCTGATTTCGCATAGTTTTTCAACGTAATTTTCAAAGTTTTTAAACTTCTGTAAAGTATCGAAATCTCCAAAATTTTTTTAAAATCTATGCGTTTCCTATTGTTACCTAATGTTATCAACATGATATAACAATTTTTATTAATTTATCTGAAAGATAAATTAATTTTCTGAAACTTTGAAATTTTCAAAATTTACGTAATAAATCTATTGCATTTTCGAGATTTTCAAACTCCCAGAAAATATTGAAGACCCTAAAATTTTTTTAATATCTAAGTGTTTTCTATTCATACCAAGTGGTTTCAACATGTTTCACCTATTTTCATTAATTGATCCTAAGGATGAATTAATTTTCTGAGACTCTGAAAATTTCAAAATATACCTCAAAAAGTATCACTTTTTAGCTGATTTCGCATAGTTTTTCAACGTAATTTTCAAAGTTTTTAAACTTCTGTAAAGTATCGAAACCTCCAAAATTTTTTTAAAATCTAAGCGTTTCCTATTGTTACCTAATGTTATCAACATGATATAACAATTTTTATTAATTTATCTGAAAGATAAATTAATTTTCTGAAACTTTGAAATTTTCAAAATTTACGTAATAAATCTATTGCATTTTCGAGATTTTCAAACTCCCAGAAAATATTGAAGACCCTAAAATTTTTTTAATATCTAAGTGTTTTCTATTCATACCAAGTGGTTTCAACATGTTTCACCTATTTTCATTAATTTATCCTAAGGATGAATTAATTTTCTGAGACTCTGAAAATTTCAAAATATACCTCAAAAAGTATCACTTTTTAGCTGATTTCGCATAGTTTTTCAACGTAATTTTCAAAGTTTTTAAACTTCTGTAAAGTATCGAAACCTCCAAAAATTTTTTAAAATCTAAGCGTTTCTTATTGTTACCTAATGTTATCAACATGATATAACAATTTTTATTAATTTATCTGAAAGATAAATTAATTTTCTGAAACTTTGAAATTTTCAAAATTTACGTAATAAATCTATTGCATTTTCGAGATTTTCAAACTCCCAGAAAATATTGAAGACCCTAAAATTTTTTTAATATCTAAGTGTTTTCTATTCATACCAAGTGGTTTCAACATGTTTCACCTATTTTCATTAATTTATCCTAAGGATGAATTAATTTTCTGAGACTCTGAAAATTTCAAAATATACCTCAAAAAGTACCACTTTTTAGCTGATTTCGCATAGTTTTTCAACGTAATTTTCAAAGTTTTTAAACTTCTGTAAAGTATCGAAATCTCCAAAATTTTTTTAAAATCTATGTTTCCTATTGTTACCTAATGTTATCAACATGATATAACAATTTTTATTAATTTATCTGAAAGATAAATTAATTTTCTGAAACTTTGAAATTTTCAAAATTTACGTAATAAATCTATTGCATTTTCGAGATTTTCAAACTCCCAGAAAATATTGAAGACCCTAAAATTTTTTTAATATCTAAGTGTTTTCTATTCATACCAAGTGGTTTCAACATGTTTCACCTATTTTCATTAATTTATCCTAAGGATGAATTAATTTTCTGAGACTCTGAAAATTTCAAAATATACCTCAAAAAGTACCACTTTTTAGCTGATTTCGCATAGTTTTTCAACGTAATTTTCAAAGTTTTTAAACTTCTGTAAAGTATCGAAACCTCCAAAATTTTTTTAAAATCTAAGCGTTTCCTATTGTTACCTAATGTTATCAACATGATATAACAATTTTTATTAATTTATCTGAAAGATAAATTAATTTTCTGAAACTTTGAAATTTTCAAAATTTACGTAATAAATCTATTGCATTTTCGAGATTTTCAAACTCCCAGAAAATATTGAAGACCCTAAAATTTTTTTAATATCTAAGTGTTTTCTATTCATACCAAGTGGTTTCAACATGTTTCACCTATTTTCATTAATTTATCCTAAGGATGAATTAATTTTCTGAGACTCTGAAAATTTCAAAATATACCTCAAAAAGTACCACTTTTTAGCTGATTTCGCATAGTTTTTCAACGTAATTTTCAAAGTTTTTAAACTTCTGTAAAGTATCGAAATCTCCAAAATTTTTTTAAAATCTATGCGTTTCCTATTGTTACCTAATGTTATCAACATGATATAACAATTTTTATTAATTTATCTGAAAGATAAATTAATTTTCTGAAACTTTGAAATTTTCAAAATTTACGTAATAAATCTATTGCATTTTCGAGATTTTCAAACTCCCAGAAAATATTGAAGACCCTAAAATTTTTTTAATATCTAAGTGTTTTCTATTCATACCAAGTGGTTTCAACATGTTTCACCTATTTTCATTAATTTATCCTAAGGATGAATTAATTTTCTGAGACTCTGAAAATTTCAAAATATACCTCAAAAAGTACCACTTTTTAGCTGATTTCGCATAGTTTTTCAACGTAATTTTCAAAGTTTTTAAACTTCTGTAAAGTATCGAAACCTCCAAAATTTTTTTAAAATCTAAGCGTTTCCTATTGTTACCTAATGTTATCAACATGATATAACAATTTTTATTAATTTATCTGAAAGATAAATTAATTTTCTGAAACTTTGAAATTTTCAAAATTTACGTAATAAATCTATTGCATTTTCGAGATTTTCAAACTCCCAGAAAATATTGAAGACCCTAAAATTTTTTTAATATCTAAGTGTTTTCTATTCATACCAAGTGGTTTCAACATGTTTCACCTATTTTCATTAATTTATCCTAAGGATGAATTAATTTTCTGAGACTCTGAAAATTTCAAAATATACCTCAAAAAGTATCACTTTTTAGCTGATTTCGCATAGTTTTTCAACGTAATTTTCAAAGTTTTTAAACTTCTGTAAAGTATCGAAACCTCCAAAAATTTTTTTATAATCTAAGCGTTTCTTATTGTTACCTAATGTTATCAACATGATATAACAATTTTTATTAATTTATCTGAAAGATAAATTAATTTTCTGAAACTTTGAAATTTTCAAAATTTACGTAATAAATCTATTGCATTTTCGAGATTTTCAAACTCCCAGAAAATATTGAAGACCCTAAAATTTTTTTAATATCTAAGTGTTTTCTATTCATACCAAGTGGTTTCAACATGTTTCACCTATTTTCATTAATTTATCCTAAGGATGAATTAATTTTCTGAGACTCTGAAAATTTCAAAATATACCTCAAAAAGTACCACTTTTTAGCTGATTTCGCATAGTTTTTCAACGTAATTTTCAAAGTTTTTAAACTTCTGTAAAGTATCGAAATCTCCAAAATTTTTTTAAAATCTATGCGTTTCCTATTGTTACCTAATGTTATCAACATGATATAACAATTTTTATTAATTTATCTGAAAGATAAATTAATTTTCTGAAACTTTGAAATTTTCAAAATTTACGTAATAAATCTATTGCATTTTCGAGATTTTCAAACTCCCAGAAAATATTGAAGACCCTAAAATTTTTTTAATATCTAAGTGTTTTCTATTCATACCAAGTGGTTTCAACATGTTTCACCTATTTTCATTAATTTATCCTAAGGATGAATTAATTTTCTGAGACTCTGAAAATTTCAAAATATACCTCAAAAAGTACCACTTTTTAGCTGATTTCGCATAGTTTTTCAACGTAATTTTCAAAGTTTTTAAACTTCTGTAAAGTATCGAAACCTCCAAAATTTTTTTAAAATCTAAGCGTTTCCTATTGTTACCTAATGTTATCAACATGATATAACAATTTTTATTAATTTATCTGAAAGATAAATTAATTTTCTGAAACTTTGAAATTTTCAAAATTTACGTAATAAATCTATTGCATTTTCGAGATTTTCAAACTCCCAGAAAATATTGAAGACCCTAAAATTTTTTTAATATCTAAGTGTTTTCTATTCATACCAAGTGGTTTCAACATGTTTCACCTATTTTCATTAATTTATCCTAAGGATGAATTAATTTTCTGAGACTCTGAAAATTTCAAAATATACCTCAAAAAGTATCACTTTTTAGCTGATTTCGCATAGCTTTTCAACGTAATTTTCAAAGTTTTTAAACTTCTGTAAAGTATCGAAAACTCCAAAATTTTTTTAAAATCTAAGCGTTTCCTATTGTTACCTAATGTTATCAACATGATATAACAATTTTTATTAATTTATCTGAAAGATAAATTAATTTTCTGAAACTTTGAAATTTTCAAAATTTACGTAATAAATCTATTGCATTTTCGAGATTTTCAAACTCCCAGAAAATATTGAAGACCCTAAAATTTTTTTAATATCTAAGTGTTTTCTATTCATACCAAGTGGTTTCAACATGTTTCACCTATTTTCATTAATTTATCCTAAGGATGAATTAATTTTCTGAGACTCTGAAAATTTCAAAATATACCTCAAAAAGTACCACTTTTTAGCTGATTTCGCATAGTTTTTCAACGTAATTTTCAAAGTTTTTAAACTTCTGTAAAGTATCGAAATCTCCAAAATTTTTTTAAAATCTATGCGTTTCCTATTGTTACCTAATGTTATCAACATGATATAACAATTTTTATTAATTTATCTGAAAGATAAATTAATTTTCTGAAACTTTGAAATTTTCAAAATTTACGTAATAAATCTATTGCATTTTCGAGATTTTCAAACTCCCAGAAAATATTGAAGACCCTAAAATTTTTTTAATATCTAAGTGTTTTCTATTCATACCAAGTGGTTTCAACATGTTTCACCTATTTTCATTAATTTATCCTAAGGATGAATTAATTTTCTGAGACTCTGAAAATTTCAAAATATACCTCAAAAAGTACCACTTTTTAGCTGATTTCGCATAGTTTTTCAACGTAATTTTCAAAGTTTTTAAACTTCTGTAAAGTATCGAAACCTCCAAAATTTTTTTAAAATCTAAGCGTTTCCTATTGTTACCTAATGTTATCAACATGATATAACAATTTTTATTAATTTATCTGAAAGATAAATTAATTTTCTGAAACTTTGAAATTTTCAAAATTTACGTAATAAATCTATTGCATTTTCGAGATTTTCAAACTCCCAGAAAATATTGAAGACCCTAAAATTTTTTTAATATCTAAGTGTTTTCTATTCATACCAAGTGGTTTCAACATGTTTCACCTATTTTCATTAATTTATCCTAAGGATGAATTAATTTTCTGAGACTCTGAAAATTTCAAAATATACCTCAAAAAGTATCACTTTTTAGCTGATTTCGCATAGCTTTTCAACGTAATTTTCAAAGTTTTTAAACTTCTGTAAAGTATCGAAACCTCCAAAATTTTTTTAAAATCTAAGCGTTTCCTATTGTTACCTAATGTTATCAACATGATATAACAATTTTTATTAATTTATCTGAAAGATAAATTAATTTTCTGAAACTTTGAAATTTTCAAAATTTACGTAATAAATCTATTGCATTTTCGAGATTTTCAAACTCCCAGAAAATATTGAAGACCCTAAAATTTTTTTAATATCTAAGTGTTTTCTATTCATACCAAGTGGTTTCAACATGTTTCACCTATTTTCATTAATTTATCCTAAGGATGAATTAATTTTCTGAGACTCTGAAAATTTCAAAATATACCTCAAAAAGTATCACTTTTTAGCTGATTTCGCATAGCTTTTCAACGTAATTTTCAAAGTTTTTAAACTTCTGTAAAGTATCGAAAACTCCAAAATTTTTTTAAAATCTAAGCGTTTCCTATTGTTACCTAATGTTATCAACATGATATAACAATTTTTATTAATTTATCTGAAAGATAAATTAATTTTCTGAAACTTTGAAATTTTCAAAATTTACGTAATAAATCTATTGCATTTTCGAGATTTTCAAACTCCCAGAAAATATTGAAGACCCTAAAATTTTTTTAATATCTAAGTGTTTTCTATTCATACCAAGTGGTTTCAACATGTTTCACCTATTTTCATTAATTTATCCTAAGGATGAATTAATTTTCTGAGACTCTGAAAATTTCAAAATATACCTCAAAAAGTACCACTTTTTAGCTGATTTCGCATAGTTTTTCAACGTAATTTTCAAAGTTTTTAAACTTCTGTAAAGTATCGAAATCTCCAAAATTTTTTTAAAATCTATGCGTTTCCTATTGTTACCTAATGTTATCAACATGATATAACAATTTTTATTAATTTATCTGAAAGATAAATTAATTTTCTGAAACTTTGAAATTTTCAAAATTTACGTAATAAATCTATTGCATTTTCGAGATTTTCAAACTCCCAGAAAATATTGAAGACCCTAAAATTTTTTTAATATCTAAGTGTTTTCTATTCATACCAAGTGGTTTCAACATGTTTCACCTATTTTCATTAATTTATCCTAAGGATGAATTAATTTTCTGAGACTCTGAAAATTTCAAAATATACCTCAAAAAGTACCACTTTTTAGCTGATTTCGCATAGTTTTTCAACGTAATTTTCAAAGTTTTTAAACTTCTGTAAAGTATCGAAACCTCCAAAATTTTTTTAAAATCTAAGCGTTTCCTATTGTTACCTAATGTTATCAACATGATATAACAATTTTTATTAATTTATCTGAAAGATAAATTAATTTTCTGAAACTTTGAAATTTTCAAAATTTACGTAATAAATCTATTGCATTTTCGAGATTTTCAAACTCCCAGAAAATATTGAAGACCCTAAAATTTTTTTAATATCTAAGTGTTTTCTATTCATACCAAGTGGTTTCAACATGTTTCACCTATTTTCATTAATTTATCCTAAGGATGAATTAATTTTCTGAGACTCTGAAAATTTCAAAATATACCTCAAAAAGTATCACTTTTTAGCTGATTTCGCATAGCTTTTCAACGTAATTTTCAAAGTTTTTAAACTTCTGTAAAGTATCGAAAACTCCAAAATTTTTTTAAAATCTAAGCGTTTCCTATTGTTACCTAATGTTATCAACATGATATAACAATTTTTATTAATTTATCTGAAAGATAAATTAATTTTCTTAAACTTTGAAATTTTCAAAATTTACGTAATAAATCTATTGCATTTTCGAGATTTTCAAACTCCCAGAAAATATTGAAGACCCTAAAATTTTTTTAATATCTAAGTGTTTTCTATTCATACCAAGTGGTTTCAACATGTTTCACCTATTTTCATTAATTTATCCTAAGGATGAATTAATTTTCGGAGACTCTGAAAATTTCAAAATATACCTCAAAAAGTACCACTTTTTAGCTGATTTCGCATAGTTTTTCAACGTAATTTTCAAAGTTTTTAAACTTCTGTAAAGTATCGAAATCTCCAAAATTTTTTTAAAATCTAAGCGTTTCCTATTGTTACCTAATGTTATCAACATGATATAACAATTTTTATTAATTTATCTGAAAGATAAATTAATTTTCTGAAACTTTGAAATTTTCAAAATTTACGTAATAAATCTATTGCATTTTCGAGATTTTCAAACTCCCAGAAAATATTGAAGACCCTAAAATTTTTTTAATATCTAAGTGTTTTCTATTCATACCAAGTGGTTTCAACATGTTTCACCTATTTTCATTAATTGATCCTAAGGATGAATTAATTTTCTGAGACTCTGAAAATTTCAAAATATACCTCAAAAAGTACCACTTTTTAGCTGATTTCGCATAGTTTTTCAACGCAATTTTCAAAGTTTTTAAACTTCTGTAAAGTATCGAAACCTCCAAAATTTTTTAAAAATCTAAGCGTTTCTTATTCTTACCTAATGTTATCAACATGATATAACAATTTTTATTAATTTATCTGAAAGATAAATTAATTTTCTGAAACTTTGAAATTTTCAAAATTTACGTAATAAATCTATTGCATTTTCGAGATTTTCAAACTCCCAGAAAATATTGAAGACCCTAAAATTTTTTTAATATCTAAGTGTTTTCTATTCATACCAAGTGGTTTCAACATGTTTCACCTATTTTCATTAATTTATCCTAAGGATGAATTAATTTTCTGAGACTCTGAAAATTTCAAAATATACCTCAATAAGTACCACTTTTTAGCTGATTTCGCATAGTTTTTCAACGTAATTTTCAAAGTTTTTAAACTTCTGTAAAGTATCGAAACCTCCAAATTTTTTTAAAATCTAAGCGTTTCCTATTGTTACCTAATGTTATCAACATGATATAACAATTTTTATTAATTTATCTGAAAGATAAATTAATTTTCTGAAACTTTGAAATTTTCAAAATTTACGTAATAAATCTATTGCATTTTCGAGATTTTCAAACTCCCAGAAAATATTGAAGACCCTAAAATTTTTTTAATATCTAAGTGTTTTCTATTCATACCAAGTGGTTTCAACATGTTTCACCTATTTTCATTAATTTATCCTAAGGATGAATTAATTTTCTGAGACTCTGAAAATTTCAAAATATACCTCAAAAAGTATCACTTTTTAGCTGATTTCGCATAGCTTTTCAACGTAATTTTCAAAGTTTTTAAACTTCTGTAAAGTATCGAAAACTCCAAAATTTTTTTAAAATCTAAGCGTTTCCTATTGTTACCTAATGTTATCAACATGATATAACAATTTTTATTAATTTATCTGAAAGATAAATTAATTTTCTGAAACTTTGAAATTTTCAAAATTTACGTAATAAATCTATTGCATTTTCGAGATTTTCAAACTCCCAGAAAATATTGAAGACCCTAAAATTTTTTTAATATCTAAGTGTTTTCTATTCATACCAAGTGGTTTCAACATGTTTCACCTATTTTCATTAATTTATCCTAAGGATGAATTAATTTTTCGGAGACTCTGAAAATTTCAAAATATACCTCAAAAAGTACCACTTTTTAGCTGATTTCGCATAGTTTTTCAACGTAATTTTCAAAGTTTTTAAACTTCTGTAAAGTATCGAAATCTCCAAAAGTTTTTTAAAATCTAAGCGTTTCCTATTGTTACCTAATGTTATCAACATGATATAACAATTTTTATTAATTTATCTGAAAGATAAATTAATTTTCTGAAACTTTGAAATTTTCAAAATTTACGTAATAAATCTATTGCATTTTCGAGATTTTCAAACTCCCAGAAAATATTGAAGACCCTAAAATTTTTTTAATATCTAAGTGTTTTCTATTCATACCAAGTGGTTTCAACATGTTTCACCTATTTTCATTAATTTATCCTAAGGATGAATTAATTTTCTGAGACTCTGAATATTTCAAAATATACCTCAAAAAGTACCACTTTTTAGCTGATTTCGCATAGTTTTTCAACGCAATTTTCAAAGTTTTTAAACTTCTGTAAAGTATCGAAACCTCCAAAATTTTTTAAAAATCTAAGCGTTTCTTATTCTTACCTAATGTTATCAACATGATATAACAATTTTTATTAATTTATCTGAAAGATAAATTAATTTTCTGAAACTTTGAAATTTTCAAAATTTACGTAATAAATCTATTGCATTTTCGAGATTTTCTAACTCCCAGAAAATATTGAAGACCCTAAAATTTTTTTAATATCTAAGTGTTTTCTATTCATACCAAGTGGTTTCAACATGTTTCACCTATTTTCATTAATTTATCCTAAGGATGAATTAATTTTCTGAGACTCTGAAAATTTCAAAATATACCTCAAAAAGTACCACTTTTTAGCTGATTTCGCATAGTTTTTCAACGTAATTTTCAAAGTTTTTAAACTTCTGTAAAGTATCGAAACCTCCAAAATTTTTTTAAAATCTAAGCGTTTCCTATTGTTACCTAATGTTATCAACATGATATAACAATTTTTATTAATTTATCTGAAAGATAAATTAATTTTCTGAAACTTTGAAATTTTCAAAATTTACGTAATAAATCTACTGCATTTTCGAGATTTTCAAACTCCCAGAAAATATTGAAGACCCTAAAATTTTTTTAATATCTAAGTGTTTTCTATTCATACCAAGTGGTTTCAACATGTTTCACCTATTTTCATTAATTTATCCTAAGGATGAATTAATTTTCTGAGACTCTGAAAATTTCAAAATATACCTCAAAAAGTATCACTTTTTAGCTGATTTCGCATAGTTTTTCAACGTAATTTTCAAAGTTTTTAAACTTCTGTAAAGTAACGAAATCTCCAAAATTTTTTTAAAATCTAAGCGTTTCCTATTGTTACCTAATGTTATCAACATGATATAACAATTTTTATTAATTTATCTGAAAGATAAATTAATTTTCTGAAACTTTGAAATTTTTAAAATTTACGTAATAAATCTATTGCATTTTCGAGATTTTCAAACTCCCAGAAAATATTGAAGACCCTAAAATTTTTTTAATATCTAAGTGTTTTCTATTCATACCAAGTGGTTTCAACATGTTTCACCTATTTTCATTAATTTATCCTAAGGATGAATTAATTTTCTGAGACTCTGAAAATTTCAAAATATACCTCAAAAAGTATCACTTTTTAGCTGATTTCGCATAGGTTTTCAACGTAATTTTCAAAGTTTTTAAACTTCTGTAAAGTATTGAAACCTCCAAAATTTTTTTAAAATCTAAGCGTTTCCTATTGTTACCTAATGTTATCAACATGATATAACAATTTTTATTAATTTATCTGAAAGATAAATTAATTTTCTGAAACTTTGAAATTTTCAAAATTTACGTAATAAATCTATTGCATTTTCGAGATTTTCAAACTCCCAGAAAATATTGAAGACCCTAAAATTTTTTTAATATCTAACTGTTTTCTATTCATACCAAGTGGTTTCAACATGTTTCACCTATTTTCATTAATTTATCCTAAGGATGAATTAATTTTCTGAGACTCTGAAAATTTCAAAATATACCTCAAAAAGTATCATTTTTTAGCTGATTTCACATAGTTTTTCAACGTAATTTTCAAAGTTTTTAAACTTCTGTAAAGTATCGAAACCTCCAAATTTTTTTTAAAATCTAAGCGTTTCCTATTGTTACCTAATGTTATCAACATGATATAACAATTTTTATTAATTTATCTGAAAGATAAATTAATTTTCTGAAACTTTGAAATTTTCAAAATTTACGTAATAAATCTATTGCATTTTCGAGATTTTCAAACTCCCAGAAAATATTGAAGACCCTAAAATTTTTTTAATATCTAAGTGTTTTCTATTCATACCAAGTGGTTTCAACATGTTTCACATATTTTCATTAATTTATCCTAAGGATGAATTAATTTTCTGAGACTCTGAAAATTTCAAAATATACCTAAAAAAGTATCACTTTTTAGATGATTTCGCATAGTTTTTCAACGCAATTTTCAAAGTTTTTAAACTTCTGTAAAGTATCGAAACCTCCAAAATTTTTTTAAAATCTAAGCGGTTCCTATTGTTACCTAATGTTATCAACATGATATAACAATTTTTATTAATTTATCTGAAAGATAAATTAATTTTCTGAAACTTTGAAATTTTCAAAATTTACGTAATAAATCTATTGCATTTTCGAGATTTTCAAACTCCCAGAAAATATTGAAGACCCTAAAATTTTTTTAATATCTAAGTGTTGTCTATTCATACCAAGTGGTTTCAACATGTTTCACCTATTTTCATTAATTTATCCTAAGGATGAATTAATTTTCTGAGACTCTGAATATTTCAAAATATACCTCAAAAAGTATCACTTTTTAGCTGATTTCGCATAGTTTTTCAACGTAATTTTCAAAGTTTTTAAACTTCTGTAAAGTATCGAAATCTCCAAAATTTTTTTAAAATCTAAGCGTTTCCTATTGTTACCTAATGTTATCAACATGATATAACAATTTTTATTAATTTATCTGAAAGATAAATTAATTTTCTGAAACTTTGAAATTTTCAAAATTTACGTAATAAATCTATTGCATTTTCGAGATTTTCAAACTCCCAGAAAATATTGAAGACCCTAAAATTTTTTTAATATCTAAGTGTTTTCTATTCATACCAAGTGGTTTCAACATGTTTCACCTATTTTCATTAATTTATCCTAAGGATGAATTAATTTTCTGAGACTCTGAATATTTCAAAATATACCTCAAAAAGTATCACTTTTTAGCTGATTTCGCATAGTTTTTCAACGTAATTTTCAAAGTTTTTAAACTTCTGTAAAGTATCGAAAACTCCAAAATTTTTTTTAAATCTAAGCGTTTCCTATTGTTACCTAATGTTATCAACATGATATAACAATTTTTATTAATTTATCTGAAAGATAAATTAATTTTCTGAAACTTTGAAACTTTTAAAATTTACGTAATAAATCTATTGCATTTTCGAGATTTTCAAACTCCCAGAAAATATTGAAGACCCTAAAATTTTTTTAATATCTAAGTGTTTTCTATTCATACCAAGTGGTTTCAACATGTTTCACCTATTTTCATTAATTTATCCTAAGGATGAATTAATTTTCTGAGACTCTGAAAATTTCAAAATATACCTCAAAAAGTATCACTTTTTAGCTGATTTCGCATAGGTTTTCAACGTAATTTTCAAAGTTTTTAAACTTCTGTAAAGTATTGAAACCTCCAAAATTTTTTTAAAATCTAAGCGTTTCCTATTGTTACCTAATGTTATCAACATGATATAACAATTTTTATTAATTTATCTGAAAGATAAATTAATTTTCTGAAACTTTGAAATTTTCAAAATTTACGTAATAAATCTATTGCATTTTCGAGATTTTCAAACTCCCAGAAAATATTGAAGACCCTAAAATTTTTTTAATATCTAAGTGTTTTCTATTCATACCAAGTGGTTTCAACATGTTTCACCTATTTTCATTAATTTATCCTAAGGATGAATTAATTTTCTGAGACTCTGAAAATTTCAAAATATACCTCAAAAAGTATCACTTTTTACCTGATTTCGCATAGTTTTTCAACGTAATTTTCAAAGTTTTTAAACTTCTGTAAAGTATCGAAACCTCCAAATTTTTTTTAAAATCTAAGCGTTTCCTATTGTTACCTAATGTTATCAACATGATATAACAATTTTTATTAATTTATCTGAAAGATAAATTAATTTTCTGAAACTTTGAAATTTTCAAAATTTACGTAATAAATCTATTGCATTTTCGAGATTTTCAAACTCCCAGAAAATATTGAAGACCCTAAAATTTTTTTAATATCTAAGTGTTTTCTATTCATACCAAGTGGTTTCAACATGTTTCACCTATTTTCATTAATTTATCCTAAGGATGAATTAATTTTCTGAGACTCTGAAAATTTCAAAATATACCTAAAAAAGTATCACTTTTTAGATGATTTCGCATAGTTTTTCAACGCAATTTTCAAAGTTTTTAAACTTCTGTAAAGTATCGAAACCTCCAAAATTTTTTTAAAATCTAAGCGTTTCCTATTGTTACCTAATGTTATCAACATGATATAACAATTTTTATTAATTTATCTGAAAGATAAATTAATTTTCTGAAATTTTGAAATTTTCAAAATTTACGTAATAAATCTATTGCATTTTCGAGATTTTCAAACTCCCAGAAAATATTGAAGACCCTAAAATTTTTTTAATATCTAAGTGTTTTCTATTCATACCAAGTGGTTTCAACATGTTTCACCTATTTTCATTAATTTATCCTAAGGATGAATTAATTTTCTGAGACTCTGAATATTTCAAAATATACCTCAAAAAGTATCACTTTTTAGCTGATTTCGCATAGTTTTTCAACGTAATTTTCAAAGTTTTTAAACTTCTGTAAAGTATCGAAATCTCCAAAATTTTTTAAAAATCTAAGCGTTTCCTATTGTTACCTAATGTTATCAACATGATATAACAATTTTTATTAATTTATCTGAAAGATAAATTAATTTTCTGAAACTTTGAAATTTTCAAAATTTACGTAATAAATCTATTGCATTTTCGAGATTTTCAAACTCCCAGAAAATATTGAAGACCCTAAAATTTTTTTAATATCTAAGTGTTTTCTATTCATACCAAGTGGTTTAACATGTTTCACCTATTTTCATTAATTTATCCTAAGGATGAATTAATTTTCTGAGACTCTGAAAATTTCAAAATATAGCTCAAAAAGTACCACTTTTTAGCTGATTTCGCATTGTTTTTCAACGTAATTTTCAAAGTTTTTAAACTTCTGTAAAGTATCGAAATCTCCAAAATTTTTTTAAAATCTATGCGTTTCCTATTGTTACCTAATGTTATCAACATGATATAACAATTTTTATTAATTTATCTGAAAGATAAATTAATTTTCTGAAACTTTGAAATTTTCAAAATTTACGTAATAAATCTATTGCATTTTCGAGATTTTCAAACTCCCAGAAAATATTGAAGACCCTAAAATTTTTTTAATATCTAAGTGTTTTCTATTCATACCAAGTGGTTTCAACATGTTTCACCTATTTTCATTAATTTATCCTAAGGATGAATTAATTTTCTGAGACTCTGAAAATTTCAAAATATACCTCAAAAATTCCACTTTTTAGCTGATTTCGCATTGTTTTTCAACGTAATTTTCAAAGTTTTTAAACTTCTGTAAAGTATCGAAATCTCCAAAATTTTTTTAAAATCTAAGCGTTTCCTATTGTTACCTAATGTTATCAACATGATATAACAATTTTTATTAATTTATCTGAAAGATAAATTAATTTTCTGAAACTTTGAAATTTTCAAAATTTACGTAATAAATCTATTGCATTTTCGAGATTTTCAAACTCCCAGAAAATATTGAAGACCCTAAAATTTTTTTAATATCTAAGTGTTTTCTATTCATACCAAGTGGTTTCAACATGTTTCACCTATTTTCATTAATTTATCCTAAGGATGAATTAATTTTCTGAGACTCTGAAAATTTCAAAATATACCTAAAAAAGTACCACTTTTTAGCTGATTTCGCATTGTTTTTCAACGTAATTTTCAAAGTTTTTAAACTTCTGTAAAGTATCGAAACCTCCAAATTTTTTTTAAAATCTAAGCGTTTCCTATTGTTACCTAATGTTATCAACATGATATAACAATTTTTATTAATTTATCTGAAAGATAAATTAATTTTCTGAAACTTTGAAATTTTCAAAATTTACGTAATAAATCTATTGCATTTTCGAGATTTTCAAACTCCCAGAAAATATTGAAGACCCTAAAATTTTTTTAATATCTAAGTGTTTTCTATTCATACCAAGTGGTTTCAACATGTTTCACCTATTTTCATTAATTTATCCTAAGGATGAATTAATTTTCTGAGACTCTGAAAATTTCAAAATATACCTAAAAAAGTATCACTTTTTAGATGATTTCGCATAGTTTTTCAACGCAATTTTCAAAGTTTTTAAACTTCTGTAAAGTATCGAAACCTCCAAAATTTTTTTAAAATCTAAGCGTTTCCTATTGTTACCTAATGTTATCAACATGATATAACAATTTTTATTAATTTATCTGAAAGATAAATTAATTTTCTGAAACTTTGAAATTTTCAAAATTTACGTAATAAATCTATTGCATTTTCGAGATTTTCAAACTCCCAGAAAATATTGAAGACCCTAAAATTTTTTTAATATCTAAGTGTTGTCTATTCATACCAAGTGGTTTCAACATGTTTCACCTATTTTCATTAATTTATCCTAAGGATGAATTAATTTTCTGAGACTCTGAATATTTCAAAATATACCTCAAAAAGTATCACTTTTTAGCTGATTTCGCATAGTTTTTCAACGTAATTTTCAAAGTTTTTAAACTTCTGTAAAGTATCGAAATCTCCAAAATTTTTTTAAAATCTAAGCGTTTCCTATTGTTACCTAATGTTATCAACATGATATAACAATTTTTATTAATTTATCTGAAAGATAAATTAATTTTCTGAAACTTTGAAATTTTCAAAATTTACGTAATAAATCTATTGCATTTTCGAGATTTTCAAACTCCCAGAAAATATTGAAGACCCTAAAATTTTTTTAATATCTAAGTGTTTTCTATTCATACCAAGTGGTTTCAACATGTTTCACCTATTTTCATTAATTTATCCTAAGGATGAATTAATTTTCTGAGACTCTGAATATTTCAAAATATACCTCAAAAAGTATCACTTTTTAGCTGATTTCGCATAGTTTTTCAACGTAATTTTCAAAGTTTTTAAACTTCTGTAAAGTATCGAAAACTCCAAAATTTTTTTTAAATCTAAGCGTTTCCTATTGTTACCTAATGTTATCAACATGATATAACAATATTTATTAATTTATCTGAAAGATAAATTAATTTTCTGAAACTTTGAAATTTTCAAAATTTACGTAATAAATCTATTGCATTTTCGAGATTTTCAAACTCCCAGAAAATATTGAAGACCCTAAATTTTTTTTAATATCTAAGTGTTTTCTATTCATACCAAGTGGTTTCAACATGTTTCACCTATTTTCATTAATTTATCCTAAGGATGAATTAATTTTCTGAGACTCTGAAAATTTCAAGATATACCTCAAAAAGTATCACTTTTTAGCTGATTTCGCATAGTTTTTCAACGTAATTTTCAAAGTTTTTAAACTTCTGTAAAGTATCGAAACCTCAAAAAATTTTTTTAAAATCTATGCGTTTCCTATTGTTACCTAATGTTATCAACATGATATAACAATTTTTATTAATTTATCTGAAAGATAAATTAATTTTCTGAAACTTTGAAATTTTCAAAATTTACGTAATAAATCTATTGCATTTTCGAGATTTTCAAACTCCCAGAAAATATTGAAGACCCTAAAATTTTTTTAATATCTAAGTGTTTTCTATTCATACCAAGTGGTTTCAACATGTTTCACCTATTTTCATTAATTTATCCTAAGGATGAATTAATTTTCTGAGACTCTGAAAATTTCAAGATATACCTCAAAAAGTATCACTTTTTAGCTGATTTCGCATAGTTTTTCAACGTAATTTTCAAAGTTTTTAAACTTCTGTAAAGTATCGAAACCTCCAAAATTTTTTTAAAATCTAAGCGTTTCCTATTGTTACCTAATGTTATCAACATGATATAACAATTTTTATTAATTTATCTGAAAGATAAATTAATTTTCTGAAACTTTGAAATTTTCAAAATTTACGTAATAAATCTATTGCATTTTCGAGATTTTCAAACTCCCAGAAAATATTGAAGACCCTAAAATTTTTTTAATATCTAAGTGTTTTCTATTCATACCAAGTGGTTTCAACATGTTTCACCTATTTTCATTAATTTATCCTAAGGATGAATTAATTTTCTGAGACTCTGAAAATTTCAAAATATACCTCAAAAAGTACCACTTTTTTGCTGATTTCGCATTGTTTTTCAACGTAATTTTCAAAGTTTTTAAACTTCTGTAAAGTATCGAAACCTCCAAAATTTTTTTAAAATCTAAGCGTTTCCTATTGTTACCTAATGTTATCAACATGATATAAAATTTTTATTAATTTATCTGAAAGATAAATTAATTTTCTGAAACTTTGAAATTTTCAAAATTTACGTAATAAATCTATTGCATTTTCGAGATTTTCAAACTCCCAGAAAATATTAAAGACCCCTAAAATTTTTTTAATATCTAAGTGTTTTCTATTCATACCAAGTGGTTTCAACATGTTTCACCTATTTTCATTAATTTATCCTAAGGATGAATTAATTTTCTGAGACTCTGAATATTTCAAAATATACCTCAAAAAGTATCACTTTTTAGCTGATTTCGCATAGTTTTTCAACGTAATTTTCAAAGTTTTTAAACTTCTGTAAAAGTATCGAAATCTCCAAAATTTTTTAAAAATCTAAGCGTTTCCTATTGTTACCTAATGTTATCAACATGATATAACAATTTTTATTAATTTATCTGAAAGATAAATTAATTTTCTGAAACTTTGAAATTTTCAAAATTTACGTAATAAATCTATTGCATTTTCGAGATTTTCAAACTCCCAGAAAATATTGAAGACCCTAAAATTTTTTTAATATCTAAGTGTTTTCTATTCATACCAAGTGGTTTCAACATGTTTCACCTATTTTCATTAATTTATCCTAAGGATGAATTAATTTTCTGAGACTCTGAAAATTTCAAAATATAGCTCAAAAAGTACCACTTTTTAGCTGATTTCGCATTGTTTTTCAACGTAATTTTCAAAGTTTTTAAACTTCTGTAAAGTATCGAAATCTCCAAATTTTTTTTAAAATCTATGCGTTTCCTATTGTTACCTAATGTTATCAACATGATATAACAATTTTTATTAATTTATCTGAAAGATAAATTAATTTTCTGAAACTTTGAAATTTTCAAAATTTACGTAATAAATCTATTGCATTTTCGAGATTTTCAAACTCCCAGAAAATATTGAAGACCCTAAAATTTTTTTAATATCTAAGTGTTTTCTATTCATACCAAGTGGTTTCAACATGTTTCACCTATTTTCATTAATTTATCCTAAGGATGAATTAATTTTCTGAGACTCTGAAAATTTCAAAATATACCTCAAAAATTCCACTTTTTAGCTGATTTCGCATTGTTTTTCAACGTAATTTTCAAAGTTTTTAAACTTCTGTAAAGTATCGAAATCTCCAAAATTTTTTTTAAAATCTAAGCGTTTCCTATTGTTACCTAATGTTATCAACATGATATAACAATTTTTATTAATTTATCTGAAAGATAAATTAATTTTCTGAAACTTTGAAATTTTCAAAATTTACGTAATAAATCTATTGCATTTTCGAGATTTTCAAACTCCCAGAAAATATTGAAGACCCTAAAATTTTTTTAATATCTAAGTGTTTTCTATTCATACCAAGTGGTTTCAACATGTTTCACCTATTTTCATTAATTTATCCTAAGGATGAATTAATTTTCTGAGACTCTGAAAATTTCAAGATATACCTCAAAAAGTACCACTTTTTAGCTGATTTCGCATAGTTTTTCAACGTAATTTTCAAAGTTTTTAAACTTCTGTAAAGTATCGAAACCTCCAAAATTTTTTTAAAATCTAAGCGTTTCCTATTGTTACCTAATGTTATCAACATGATATAACAATTTTTATTAATTTATCTGAAAGATAAATTAATTTTCTGAAACTTTGAAATTTTCAAAATTTACGTAATAAATCTATTGCATTTTCGAGATTTTCAAACTCCCAGAAAATATTGAAGACCCTAAAATTTTTTTTAATATCTAAGTGTTTTCTATTCATACCAAGTGGTTTCAACATGTTTCACCTATTTTCATTAATTTATCCTAAGGATGAATTAATTTTCTGAGACTCTGAAAATTTCAAAATATACCTCAAAAAGTACCACTTTTTAGCTGATTTCGCATAGTTTTTCAACGTAATTTTCAAAGTTTTTAAACTTCTGTAAAGTATCGAAATCTCCAAAATTTTTTTAAAATCTAAGCGTTTCCTATTGTTACCTAATGTTATCAACATGATATAACAATTTTTATTAATTTATCTGAAAGATAAATTAATTTTCTGAAACTTTGAAATTTTCAAAATTTACGTAATAAATCTATTGCATTTTCGAGATTTTCAAACTCCCAGAAAATATTGAAGACCCTAAAATTTTTTTAATATCTAAGTGTTTTCTATTCATACCAAGTGGTTTCAACATGTTTCACCTATTTTCATTAATTTATCCTAAGGATGAATTAATTTTCTGAGACTCTGAAAATTTCAAGATATACCTCAAAAAGTATCAATTTTTAGCTGATTTCGCATAGTTTTTCAACGTAATTTTCAAAGTTTTTAAACTTCTGTAAAGTATCGAAACCTCCAAAATTTTTTTAAAATCTAAGCGTTTCCTATTGTTACCTAATGTTATCAACATGATATAACAATTTTTATTAATTTATCTGAAAGATAAATTAATTTTCTGAAACTTTGAAATTTTCAAAATTTACGTAATAAATCTATTGCATTTTCGAGATTTTCAAACTCCCAGAAAATATTGAAGACCCTAAAATTTTTTTAATATCTAAGTGTTTTCTATTCATACCAAGTGGTTTCAACATGTTTCACCTATTTTCATTAATTTATCCTAAGGATGAATTAATTTTCTGAGACTCTGAATATTTCAAAATATACCTCAAAAAGTATCACTTTTTAGCTGATTTCGCATAGTTTTTCAACGTAATTTTCAAAGTTTTTAAACTTCTGTAAAGTATCGAAAACTCCAAAATTTTTTTTAAATCTAAGAGTTTCCTATTGTTACCTAATGTTATCAACATGATATAACAATATTTATTAATTTATCTGAAAGATAAATTAATTTTCTGAAACTTTGAAATTTTCAAAATTTACGTAATAAATCTATTGCATTTTCGAGATTTTCAAACTCCCAGAAAATATTGAAGACCCTAAAATTTTTTTAATATCTAAGTGTTTTCTATTCATACCAAGTGGTTTCAACATGTTTCACCTATTTTCATTAATTTATCCTAAGGATGAATTAATTTTCTGAGACTCTGAAAATTTCAAAATATACCTAAAAAAGTACCACTTTTTAGCTGATTTCGCATTGTTTTTCAACGTAATTTTCAAAGTTTTTAAACTTCTGTAAAGTATAGAAATCTCCAAAATTTTTTAAAATCTAAGCGTTTCCTATTGTTACCTAATGTTATCAACATGATATAACAATATTTATTAATTTATCTGAAAGATAAATTAATTTTCTGAAACTTTGAAATTTTCAAAATTTACGTAATAAATCTATTGCATTTTCGAGATTTTCAAACTCCCAGAAAATATTGAAGACCCTAAAATTTTTTTAATATCTAAGTGTTTTCTATTCACACCAAGTGGTTTCAACATGTTTCACCTATTTTCATTAATTTATCCTAAGGATGAATTAATTTTCTGAGACTCTGAAAATTTCAAGATATACCTCAAAAAGTATCACTTTTTAGCTGATTTCGCATAGTTTTTCAACGTAATTTTCAAAGTTTTTAAACTTCTGTAAAGTATCGAAACCTCAAAAATTTTTTTAAAATCTAAGCGTTTCCTATTGTTACCTAATGTTATCAACATGATATAACAATTTTTATTAATTTATCTGAAAGATAAATTAATTTTCTGAAACTTTGAAATTTTCAAAATTTACGTAATAAATCTATTGCATTTTCGAGATTTTCAAACTCCCAGAAAATATTGAAGACCCTAAAATTTTTTTAATATCTAAGTGTTTTCTATTCATACCAAGTGGTTTCAACATGTTTCACCTACTTTCATTAATTTATCCTAAGGATGAATTAATTTTCTGAGACTCTGAAAATTTCAAAATATACCTCAAAAAGTACCACTTTTTAGCTGATTTCGCATTGTTTTTCAACGTAATTTTCAAAGTTTTAAACTTCTGTAAAGTATCGAAATCTCCAAAATTTTTTTAAAATCTATGCGTTTCCTATTGTTACCTAATGTTATCAACATGATATAACAATTTTTATTAATTTATCTGAAAGATAAATTAATTTTCTGAAACTTTGAAATTTTCAAAATTTACGTAATAAATCTATTGCATTTTCGAGATTTTCAAACTCCCAGAAAATATTGAAGACCCTAAAATTTTTTTAATATCTAAGTGTTTTCTATTCATACCAAGTGGTTTCAACATGTTTCACCTATTTTCATTAATTTATCCTAAGGATGAATTAATTTTCTGAGACTCTGAAAATTACAAAATATACCTCAAAAAGTACCACTTTTTTTGCTGATTTCGCATTGTTTTTCAACGTAATTTTCAAAGTTTTTAAACTTCTGTAAAGTATCGAAACCTCCAAAATTTTTTTAAAATCTAAGCGTTTCCTATTGTTACCTAATGTTATCAACATGATATAACAATTTTTATTAATTTATCTGAAAGATAAATTAATTTTCTGAAACTTTGAAATTTTCAAAATTTACGTAATAAATCTATTGCATTTTCGAGATTTTCAAACTCCCAGAAAATATTAAAGACCCTAAAATTTTTTTAATATCTAAGTGTTTTCTATTCATACCAAGTGGTTTCAACATGTTTCACCTATTTTCATTAATTTATCCTAAGGATGAATTAATTTTCTGAGACTCTGAATATTTCAAAATATACCTCAAAAAGTATCACTTTTTAGCTGATTTCGCATAGTTTTTCAACGTAATTTTCAAAGTTTTTAAACTTCTGTAAAGTATCGAAATCTCCAAAATTTTTTAAAAATCTAAGCGTTTCCTATTGTTACCTAATGTTATCAACATGATATAACAATTTTTATTAATTTATCTGAAAGATAAATTAATTTTCTGAAACTTTGAAATTTTCAAAATTTACGTAATAAATCTATTGCATTTTCGAGATTTTCAAACTCCCAGAAAATATTGAAGACCCTAAAATTTTTTTAATATCTAAGTGTTTTCTATTCATACCAAGTGGTTTCAACATGTTTCACCTATTTTCATTAATTTATCCTAAGGATGAATTAATTTTCTGAGACTCTGAAAATTTCAAAATATAGCTCAAAAAGTACCACTTTTTAGCTGATTTCGCATTGTTTTTCAACGTAATTTTCAAAGTTTTTAAACTTCTGTAAAGTATCGAAATCTCCAAAATTTTTTTAAAATCTATGCGTTTCCTATTGTTACCTAATGTTATCAACATGATATAACAATTTTTATTAATTTATCTGAAAGATAAATTAATTTTCTGAAACTTTGAAATTTTCAAAATTTACGTAATAAATCTATTGCATTTTCGAGATTTTCAAACTCCCAGAAAATATTGAAGACCCTAAAATTTTTTTTAATATCTAAGTGTTTTCTATTCATACCAAGTGGTTTCAACATGTTTCACCTATTTTCATTAATTTATCCTAAGGATGAATTAATTTTCTGAGACTCTGAAAATTTCAAAATATACCTCAAAAATTCCACTTTTTAGCTGATTTCGCATTGTTTTTCAACGTAATTTTCAAAGTTTTTAAACTTCTGTAAAGTATCGAAATCTCCAAAATTTTTTTAAAATCTAAGCGTTTCCTATTGTTACCTAATGTTATCAACATGATATAACAATTTTTATTAATTTATCTGAAAGATAAATTAATTTTCTGAAACTTTGAAATTTTCAAAATTTACGTAATAAATCTATTGCATTTTCGAGATTTTCAAACTCCCAGAAAATATTGAAGACCCTAAAATTTTTTTAATATCTAAGTGTTTTCTATTCATACCAAGTGGTTTCAACATGTTTCACCTATTTTCATTAATTTATCCTAAGGATGAATTAATTTTCTGAGACTCTGAAAATTTCAAGATATACCTCAAAAAGTATCACTTTTTAGCTGATTTCGCATAGTTTTTCAACGTAATTTTCAAAGTTTTTAAACTTCTGTAAAGTATCGAAACCTCCAAAATTTTTTTAAAATCTAAGCGTTTCCTATTGTTACCTAATGTTATCAACATGATATAACAATTTTTATTAATTTATCTGAAAGATAAATTAATTTTCTGAAACTTTGAAATTTTCAAAATTTACGTAATAAATCTATTGCATTTTCGAGATTTTCAAACTCCCAGAAAATATTGAAGACCCTAAAATTTTTTTAATATCTAAGTGTTTTCTATTCATACCAAGTGGTTTCAACATGTTTCACCTATTTTCATTAATTTATCCTAAGGATGAATTAATTTTCTGAGACTCTGAATATTTCAAAATATAGCTCAAAAAGTACCACTTTTTAGCTGATTTCGCATAGTTTTTCAACGTAATTTTCAAAGTTTTTAAACTTCTGTAAAGTATCGAAACCTCCAAAATTTTTTTAAAATCTAAGCGTTTCCTATTGTTACCTAATGTTATCAACATGATATAACAATTTTTCTTAATTTATCTGAAAGATAAATTAATTTTCTGAAACTTTGAAATTTTCAAAATTTACGTAATAAATCTATTGCATTTTCGAGATTTTCAAACTCCCAGAAAATATTGAAGACCCTAAAATTTTTTTAATATCTAAGTGTTTTCTATTCATACCAAGTGGTTTCAACATGTTTCACCTATTTTCATTAATTTATCCTAAGGATGAATTAATTTTCTGAGACTCTGAATATTTCAAAATATACCTCAAAAAGTATCACTTTTTAGCTGATTTCGTATAGTTTTTCAACGTAATTTTCAAAGTTTTTAAACTTCTGTAAAGTATCGAAATCTCCAAAATTTTTTTAAAATCTAAGCGTTTCCTATTGTTACCTAATGTTATCAACATGATATAACAATTTTTATTAATTTATCTGAAAGATAAATTAATTTTCTGAAACTTTGAAATTTTCAAAATTTACGTAATAAATCTATTGCATTTTCGAGATTTTCAAACTCCCAGAAAATATTGAAGACCCTAAAATTTTTTTAATATCTAAGTGTTTTCTATTCATACCAAGTGGTTTCAACATGTTTCACCTATTTTCATTAATTTATCCTAAGGATGAATTAATTTTCTGAGACTCTGAAAATTTCAAAATATACCTCAAAAAGTACCACTTTTTAGCTGATTTCGCATTGTTTTTCAACGTAATTTTCAAAGATTTAAACTTCTGTAAAGTATCGAAATCTCCAAAATGTTTTTAAAATCTATGCGTTTCCTATTGTTACCTAATGTTATCAACATGATATAACAATTTTTATTAATTTATCTGAAAGATAAATTAATTTTCTGAAACTTTGAAATTTTCAAAATTTACGTAATAAATCTATTGCATTTTCGAGATTTTCAAACTCCCAGAAAATATTGAAGACCCTAAAATTTTTTTTAATATCTAAGTGTTTTCTATTCATACCAAGTGGTTTCAACATGTTTCACCTATTTTCATTAATTTATCCTAAGGATGAATTAATTTTCTGAGACTCTGAAAATTTCAAAATATACCTCAAAAAGTACCACTTTTTAGCTGATTTCGCATTGTTTTTCAACGTAATTTTCAAAGTTTTTAAACTTCTGTAAAGTATCGAAATCTCCAAAATTTTTTTAAAATCTAAGCGTTTCCTATTGTTACCTAATGTTATCAACATGATATAACAATTTTTATTAATTTATCTGAAAGATAAATTAATTTTCTGAAACTTTGAAATTTTCAAAATTTACGTAATAAATCTATTGCATTTTCGAGATTTTCAAACTCCCAGAAAATATTGAAGACCCTAAAATTTTTTTAATATCTAAGTGTTTTCTATTCATACCAAGTGGTTTCAACATGTTTCACCTATTTTCATTAATTTATCCTAAGGATGAATTAATTTTCTGAGACTCTGAAAATTTCAAAATATACCTCAAAAAGTACCACTTTTTAGCTGATTTCGCATTGTTTTTCAACGTAATTTTCAAAGATTTAAACTTCTGTAAAGTATCGAAATCTCCAAAATTTTTTTAAAATCTATGCGTTTCCTATTGTTACCTAATGTTATCAACATGATATAACAATTTTTATTAATTTATCTGAAAGATAAATTAATTTTCTGAAACTTTGAAATTTTCAAAATTTACGTAATAAATCTATTGCATTTTCGAGATTTTCAAACTCCCAGAAAATATTGAAGACCCTAAAATTTTTTTAATATCTAAGTGTTTTCTATTCATACCAAGTGGTTTCAACATGTTTCACCTATTTTCATTAATTTATCCTAAGGATGAATTAATTTTCTGAGACTCTGAAAATTTCAAAATATACCTCAAAAAGTACCACTTTTTAGCTGATTTCGCATTGTTTTTCAACGTAATTTTCAAAGTTTTTAAACTTCTGTAAAGTATCGAAATCTCCAAAATTTTTTTAAAATCTATGCGTTTCCTATTGTTACCTAATGTTATCAACATGATATAACAATTTTTATTAATTTATCTGAAAGATAAATTAATTTTCTGAAACTTTGAAATTTTCAAAATTTACGTAATAAATCTATTGCATTTTCGAGATTTTCAAACTCCCAGAAAATATTGAAGACCCTAAAATTTTTTTAATATCTAAGTGTTTTCTATTCATACCAAGTGGTTTCAACATGTTTCACCTATTTTCATTAATTTATCCTAAGGATGAATTAATTTTCTGAGACTCTGAAAATTTCAAAATATACCTCAAAAATTCCACTTTTTAGCTGATTTCGCATTGTTTTTCAACGTAATTTTCAAAGTTTTTAAACTTCTGTAAAGTATCGAAATCTCCAAAATTTTTTTAAAATCTAAGCGTTTCCTATTGTTACCTAATGTTATCAACATGATATAACAATTTTTATTAATTTATCTGAAAGATAAATTAATTTTCTGAAACTTTGAAATTTTCAAAATTTACGTAATAAATCTATTGCATTTTCGAGATTTTCAAACTCCCAGAAAATATTGAAGACCCTAAAATTTTTTTTAATATCTAAGTGTTTTCTATTCATACCAAGTGGTTTCAACATGTTTCACCTATTTTCATTAATTTATCCTAAGGATGAATTAATTTTCTGAGACTCTGAAAATTTCAAAATATACCTCAAAAAGTATCACTTTTTAGCTGATTTCGCATAGTTTTTCAACGTAATTTTCAAAGTTTTTAAACTTCTGTAAAGTATCGAAACCTCCAAAATTTTTTTAAAATCTAAGCGTTTCCTATTGTTACCTAATATTATCAACATGATATAACAATTTTTATTAATTTATCTGAAAGATAAATTAATTTTCTGAAACTTTGAAATTTTCAAAATTTACGTAATAAATCTATTGCATTTTCGAGATTTTCAAACTCCCAGAAAATATTGAAGACCCTAAAATTTTTTTTAATATCTAAGTGTTTTATATTCATACCAAGTGGTTTCAACATGTTTCACCTATTTTCATTAATTTATCCTAAGGATGAATTAATTTTCTGAGACTCTGAATATTTCAAAATATACCTCAAAAAGTATCACTTTTTAGCTGATTTCGTATAGTTTTTCAACGTAATTTTCAAAGTTTTTAAACTTCTGTAAAGTATCGAAATCTCCAAAATTTTTTTTAAAATCTAAGCGTTTCCTATTGTTACCTAATGTTATCAACATGATATAACAATTTTTATTAATTTATCTGAAAGATAAATTAATTTTCTGAAACTTTGAAATTTTCAAAATTTACGTAATAAATCTATTGCATTTTCGAGATTTTCAAACTCCCAGAAAATATTGAAGACCCTAAAATTTTTTTAATATCTAAGTGTTTTCTATTCATACCAAGTGGTTTCAACATGTTTCACCTATTTTCATTAATTTATCCTAAGGATGAATTAATTTTCTGAGACTCTGAAAATTTCAAAATATACCTCAAAAAGTACCACTTTTTAGCTGATTTCGCATTGTTTTTCAACGTAATTTTCAAAGATTTAAACTTCTGTAAAGTATCGAAATCTCCAAAATTTTTTAAAATCTATGCGTTTCCTATTGTTACCTAATGTTATCAACATGATATAACAATTTTTATTAATTTATCTGAAAGATAAATTAATTTTCTGAAACTTTGAAATTTTCAAAATTTACGTAATAAATCTATTGCATTTTCGAGATTTTCAAACTCCCAGAAAATATTGAAGACCCTAAAATTTTTTTTTAATATCTAAGTGTTTTCTATTCATACCAAGTGGTTTCAACATGTTTCACCTATTTTCATTAATTTATCCTAAGGATGAATTAATTTTCTGAGACTCTGAAAATTTCAAAATATACCTCAAAAAGTACCACTTTTTAGCTGATTTCGCATTGTTTTTCAACGTAATTTTCAAAGTTTTTAAACTTCTGTAAAGTATCGAAATTTCCTCCAAAATTTTTTTAAAATCTAAGCGTTTCCTATTGTTACCTAATGTTATCAACATGATATAACAATTTTTATTAATTTATCTGAAAGATAAATTAATTTTCTGAAACTTTGAAATTTTCAAAATTTACGTAATAAATCTATTGCATTTTCGAGATTTTCAAACTCCCAGAAAATATTGAAGACCCTAAAATTTTTTTAATATCTAAGTGTTTTCTATTCATACCAAGTGGTTTCAACATGTTTCACCTATTTTCATTAATTTATCCTAAGGATGAATTAATTTTCTGAGACTCTGAAAATTTCAAAATATACCTCAAAAAGTACCACTTTTTAGCTGATTTCGCATTGTTTTTCAACGTAATTTTCAAAGATTTAAACTTCTGTAAAGTATCGAAATCTCCAAAATTTTTTAAAATCTATGCGTTTCCTATTGTTACCTAATGTTATCAACATGATATAACAATTTTTATTAATTTATCTGAAAGATAAATTAATTTTCTGAAACTTTGAAATTTTCAAAATTTACGTAATAAATCTATTGCATTTTCGAGATTTTCAAACTCCCAGAAAATATTGAAGACCCTAAAATTTTTTTTAATATCTAAGTGTTTTCTATTCATACCAAGTGGTTTCAACATGTTTCACCTATTTTCATTAATTTATCCTAAGGATGAATTAATTTTCTGAGACTCTGAAAATTTCAAAATATACCTCAAAAAGTACCACTTTTTAGCTGATTTCGCATTGTTTTTCAACGTAATTTTCAAAGTTTTTAAACTTCTGTAAAGTATCGAAATCTCCAAAATTTTTTTAAAATCTATGCGTTTCCTATTGTTACCTAATGTTATCAACATGATATAACAATTTTTATTAATTTATCTGAAAGATAAATTAATTTTCTGAAACTTTGAAATTTTCAAAATTTACGTAATAAATCTATTGCATTTTCGAGATTTTCAAACTCCCAGAAAATATTGAAGACCCTAAAATTTTTTTAATATCTAAGTGTTTTCTATTCATACCAAGTGGTTTCAACATGTTTCACCTATTTTCATTAATTTATCCTAAGGATGAATTAATTTTCTGAGACTCTGAAAATTTCAAAATATACCTCAAAAATTCCACTTTTTAGCTGATTTCGCATTGTTTTTCAACGTAATTTTCAAAGTTTTTAAACTTCTGTAAAGTATCGAAATCTCCAAAATTTTTTTAAAATCTAAGCGTTTCCTATTGTTACCTAATGTTATCAACATGATATAACAATTTTTATTAATTTATCTGAAAGATAAATTAATTTTCTGAAACTTTGAAATTTTCAAAATTTACGTAATAAATCTATTGCATTTTCGAGATTTTCAAACTCCCAGAAAATATTGAAGACCCTAAAATTTTTTTAATATCTAAGTGTTTTCTATTCATACCAAGTGGTTTCAACATGTTTCACCTATTTTCATTAATTTATCCTAAGGATGAATTAATTTTCTGAGACTCTGAAAATTTCAAAATATACCTCAAAAAGTATCACTTTTTAGCTGATTTCGCATAGTTTTTCAACGTAATTTTCAAAGTTTTTAAACTTCTGTAAAGTATCGAAACCTCCAAAATTTTTTTAAAATCTAAGCGTTTCCTATTGTTACCTAATATTATCAACATGATATAACAATTTTTATTAATTTATCTGAAAGATAAATTAATTTTCTGAAACTTTGAAATTTTCAAAATTTACGTAATAAATCTATTGCATTTTCGAGATTTTCAAACTCCCAGAAAATATTGAAGACCCTAAAATTTTTTTAATATCTAAGTGTTTTATATTCATACCAAGTGGTTTCAACATGTTTCACCTATTTTCATTAATTTATCCTAAGGATGAATTAATTTTCTGAGACTCTGAATATTTCAAAATATACCTCAAAAAGTATCACTTTTTAGCTGATTTCGCATAGTTTTTCAACGTAATTTTCAAAGTTTTTAAACTTCTGTAAAGTATCGAAACCTCCAAAATTTTTTTAAAATCTAAGCGTTTCCTATTGTTACCTAATGTTATCAACATGATATAACAATTTTTATTAATTTATCTGAAAGATAAATTAATTTTCTGAAACTTTGAAATTTTCAAAATTTACGTAATAAATCTATTGCATTTTCGAGATTTTCAAACTCCCAGAAAATATTGAAGACCCTAAAATTTTTTTAATATCTAAGTGTTTTCTATTCATACCAAGTGGTTTCAACATGTTTCACCTATTTTCATTAATTTATCCTAAGGATGAATTAATTTTCTGAGACTCTGAATATTTCAAAATATACCTCAAAAAGTATCACTTTTTAGCTGATTTCGCATAGTTTTTCAACGTAATTTTCAAAGTTTTTAAACTTCTGTAAAGTATCGAAATCTCCAAAATTTTTTTTAAAATCTAAGCGTTTCCTATTGTTACCTAATGTTATCAACATGATATAACAATTTTTATTAATTTATCTGAAAGATAAATTAATTTTCTGAAACTTTGAAATTTTCAAAATTTACGTAATAAATCTATTGCATTTTCGAGATTTTCAAACTCCCAGAAAATATTGAAGACCCTAAAATTTTTTTAATATCTAAGTGTTTTCTATTCATACCAAGTGGTTTCAACATGTTTCACCTATTTTCATTAATTTATCCTAAGGATGAATTAATTTTCTGAGACTCTGAAAATTTCAAAATATACCTCAAAAAGTACCACTTTTTAGCTGATTTCGCATTGTTTTTCAACGTAATTTTCAAAGATTTAAACTTCTGTAAAGTATCGAAATCTCCAAAATTTTTTTTAAAATCTATGCGTTTCCTATTGTTACCTAATGTTATCAACATGATATAACAATTTTTATTAATTTATCTGAAAGATAAATTAATTTTCTGAAACTTTGAAATTTTCAAAATTTACGTAATAAATCTATTGCATTTTCGAGATTTTCAAACTCCCAGAAAATATTGAAGACCCTAAAATTTTTTTAATATCTAAGTGTTTTCTATTCATACCAAGTGGTTTCAACATGTTTCACCTATTTTCATTAATTTATCCTAAGGATGAATTAATTTTCTGAGACTCTGAAAATTTCAAAATATACCACAAAAAGTACCACTTTTTAGCTGATTTCGCATTGTTTTTCAACGTAATTTTCAAAGTTTTTAAACTTCTGTAAAGTATCGAAATCTCCAAAATTTTTTTAAAATCTAAGCGTTTCCTATTGTTACCTAATGTTATCAACATGATATAACAATTTTTATTAATTTATCTGAAAGATAAATTAATTTTCTGAAACTTTGAAATTTTCAAAATTTACGTAATAAATCTATTGCATTTTCGAGATTTTCAAACTCCCAGAAAATATTGAAGACCCTAAAATTTTTTTAATATCTAAGTGTTTTCTATTCATACCAAGTGGTTTCAACATGTTTCACCTATTTTCATTAATTTATCCTAAGGATGAATTAATTTTCTGAGACTCTGAATATTTCAAAATATACCTCAAAAAGTATCACTTTTTAGCTGATTTCGCATAGTTTTTCAACGTAATTTTCAAAGTTTTTAAACTTCTGTAAAGTATCGAAACCTCCAAAATTTTTTTAAAATCTAAGCGTTTCCTATTGTTACCTAATGTTATCAACATGATATAACAATTTTTCTTAATTTATCTGAAAGATAAATTAATTTTCTGAAACTTTGAAATTTTCAAAATTTACGTAATAAATCTATTGCATTTTCGAGATTTTCAAACTCCCAGAAAATATTGAAGACCCTAAAATTTTTTTAATATCTAAGTGTTTTCTATTCATACCAAGTGGTTTCAACATAGTTTCACCTATTTTCATTAATTTATCCTAAGGATGAATTAATTTTCTGAGACTCTGAATATTTCAAAATATACCTCAAAAAGTACCACTTTTTAGCTGATTTCGCATTGTTTTTCAACGTAATTTTCAAAGTTTTTAAACTTCTGTAAAGTATCGAAATCTCCAAAATTTTTTTAAAATCTAAGCGTTTCCTATTGTTACCTAATGTTATCAACATGATATAACAATTTTTATTAATTTATCTGAAAGATAAATTAATTTTCTGAAACTTTGAAATTTTCAAAATTTACGTAATAAATCTATTGCATTTTCGAGATTTTCAAACTCCCAGAAAATATTGAAGACCCTAAAATTTTTTTAATATCTAAGTGTTTTCTATTCATACCAAGTGGTTTCAACATGTTTCACCTATTTTCATTAATTTATCCTAAGGATGAATTAATTTTCTGAGACTCTGAAAATTTCAAAACATACCTCAAAAAGTACCACTTTTTAGCTGATTTCGCATTGTTTTTCAACGTAATTTTCAAAGTTTTTAAACTTCTGTAAAGTATCGAAACCTCCAAAATTTTTTTAAAATCTAAGCGTTTCCTATTGTTACCTAATGTTATCAACATGATATAACAATTTTTATTAATTTATCTGAAAGATAAATTAATTTTCTGAAACTTTGAAATTTTCAAAATTTACGTAATAAATCTATTGCATTTTCGAGATTTTCAAACTCCCAGAAAATATTGAGACCCTAAAATTTTTTTAATATCTAAGTGTTTTCTATTCATACCAAGTGGTTTCAACATGTTTCACCTATTTTCATTAATTTATCCTAAGGATGAATTAATTTTCTGAGACTCTGAAAATTTCAAAATATACCTCAAAAAGTATCACTTTTTAGCTGATTTCGCATAGTTTTTCAACGTAATTTTCAAAGTTTTAACTTCTGTAAAGTATCGAAATCTCCAAAATTTTTTAAAATCTAAGCGTTTCCTATTGTTACCTAATGTTATCAACATGATATAACAATTTTTATTAATTTATCTGAAAGATAAATTAATTTTCTGAGACTTTGAAATTTTCAAAATTTACGTAATAAATCTATTGCATTTTCGAGACTTTCAAACTCCCAGAAAATATTGAAGACCCTAAAATTTTTTTAATATCTAAGTGTTTTCTATTCATACCAAGTGGTTTCAACATGTTTCACCTATTTTCATTAATTTATCCTAAGGATGAATTAATTTTCTGAGACTCTGAAAATTTCAAAATATACCTCAAAAAGTATCACTTTTTAGATGATTTCGCATAGTTTTTCAACGTAATTTTCAAAGTTTTTAAACTTCTGTAAAGTATCGAAACCTCCAAAATTTTTTTTAAAATCTAAGCGTTTCCTATTGTTACCTAATGTTATCAACATGATATAACAATTTTTATTAATTTATCTGAAAGATAAATTAATTTTCTGAAACTTTGAAATTTTCAAAATTTACGTAATAAATCTATTGCATTTTCGAGATTTTCAAACTCCCAGAAAATATTGAAGACCCTAAAATTTTTTTAATATCTAAGTGTTTTCTATTCATACCAAGTGGTTTCAACATGTTTCACCTATTTTCATTAATTTATCCTAAGGATGAATTAATTTTCTGAGACTCTGAAAATTTCAAAATATACCTCAAAAAGTATCACTTTTTAGCTGATTTCGCATAGTTTTTCAACGTAATTTTCAAAGATTTTAAACTTCTGTAAATATCGAAACCTCCAAAATTTTTTTAAAATCTAAGCGTTTCCTATTGTTACCTAATGTTATCAACATGATATAACAATTTTTATTAATTTATCTGAAAGATAAATTAATTTTCTGAAACTTTCGAAACTTTCAAAATTTACGTAATAAATCTATTGCATTTTCGAGATTTTCAAACTCCCAGAAAATATTGAAGACCCTAAAATTTTTTTAATATCTAAGTGTTTTCTATTCATACCAAGTGGTTTCAACATGTTTCACCTATTTTCATTAATTTATCCTAAGGATGAATTAATTTTCTGAGACTCTGAAAATTTCAAAATATACCTCAAAAAGTATCACTTTTTAGCTGATTTCGCATAGTTTTTCAACGTAATTTTCAAAGTTTTTAAACTTCTGTAAAGTATCGAAATCTCCAAAATTTTTTAAAATCTAAGCGTTTCCTATTGTTACCTAATGTTATCAACATGATATAACAATTTTTATTAATTTATCTGAAAGATAAATTAATTTTCTGAAACTTTGAAATTTTCAAAATTTACGTAATAAATCTATTGCATTTTCGAGATTTTCAAACTCCCAGAAAATATTGAAGACCCTAAAATTTTTTTAATATCTAAGTGTTTTCTATTCATACCAAGTGGTTTCAACATGTTTCACCTATTTTCATTAATTTATCCTAAGGATGAATTAATTTTCTGAGACTCTGAAAATTTCAAAATATACCTCAAAAAGTATCACTTTTTAGCTGATTTCGCATAGTTTTTCAACGTAATTTTCAAAGTTTTTAAACTTCTGTAAAGTATCGAAACCTCCAAAATTTTTTTAAAATCTAAGCGTTTCCTATTGTTACCTAATGTTATCAACATGATATAACAATTTTTATTAATTTATCTGAAAGATAAATTAATTTTCTGAAACTTTGAAATTTTCAAAATTTACGTAATAAATCTATTGCATTTTCGAGATTTTCAAACTCCCAGAAAATATTGAAGACCCTAAAATTTTTTTAATATCTAAGTGTTTTCTATTCATACCAAGTGGTTTCAACATGTTTCACCTATTTTCATTAATTTATCCTAAGGATGAATTAATTTTCTGAGACTCTGAAAATTTCAAAATATACCTAAAAAAGTCTCACTTTTTAGCTGATTTCGCATAGTTTTTCAACGTAATTTTCAAAGTTTTTAAACTTCTGTAAAGTATCGAAACCTCCAAAATTTTTTTAAAATCTAAGCGTTTCCTATTGTTACCTAATGTTATCAACATGATATAACAATTTTTATTAATTTATCTGAAAGATAAATTAATTTTCTGAAACTTTGAAATTTTCAAAATTTACGTAATAAATCTATTGCATTTTCGAGATTTTCAAACTCCCAGAAAATATTGAAGACCCTAAAATTTTTTTAATATCTAAGTGTTTTCTATTCATACCAAGTGGTTTCAACATGTTTCACCTATTTTCATTAATTTATCCTAAGGATGAATTAATTTTCTGAGACTCTGAAAATTTCAAAATATACCTCAAAAAGTATCACTTTTTAGCTGATTTCGCATAGTTTTTCAACGTAATTTTCAAAGTTTTTAAACTTCTGTAAAGTATCGAAACCTCCAAAATTTTTTTAAAATCTAAGCGTTTCCTATTGTTACCCTAATGTTATCAACATGATATAACAATTTTTATTAATTTATCTGAAAGATAAATTAATTTTCTGAAACTTTGAAATTTTCAAAATTTACGTAATAAATCTATTGCATTTTCGAGATTTTCAAACTCCCAGAAAATATTGAAGACCCTAAAATTTTTTTAATATCTAAGTGTTTTCTATTCATACCAAGTGGTTTCAACATGTTTCACCTATTTTCATTAATTTATCCTAAGGATGAATTAATTTTCTGAGACTCTGAAAATTTCAAAATATACCTCAAAAAGTACCACTTTTTAGCTGATTTCGCATTGTTTTTCAACGTAATTTTCAAAGTTTTTAAACTTCTGTAAAGTATCGAAACCTCCAAAATTTTTTTAAAATCTAAGCGTTTCCTATTGTTACCTAATGTTATCAACATGATATAACAATTTTTATTAATTTATCTGAAAGATAAATTAATTTTCTGAAACTTTGAAATTTTCAAAATTTACGTAATAAATCTATTGCATTTTCGAGATTTTCAAACTCCCAGAAAATATTGAAGACCCTAAAATTTTTTTTAATATCTAAGTGTTTTCTATTCATACCAAGTGGTTTCAACATGTTTCACCTATTTTCATTAATTTATCCTAAGGATGAATTAATTTTCTGAGACTCTGAATATTTCAAAATATACCTCAAAAAGTACCACTTTTTAGCTGATTTCGCATTGTTTTTCAACGTAATTTTCAAAGTTTTTAAACTTCTGTAAAGTATCGAAATCTCCAAATTTTTTTTAAAATCTAAGCGTTTCCTATTGTTACCTAATGTTATCAACATGATATAACAATTTTTATTAATTTATCTGAAAGATAAATTAATTTTCTGAAACTTTGAAATTTTCAAAATTTACGTAATAAATCTATTGCATTTTCGAGATTTTCAAACTCCCAGAAAATATTGAAGACCCTAAAATTTTTTTAATATCTAAGTGTTTTCTATTCATACCAAGTGGTTTCAACATGTTTCACCTATTTTCATTAATTTATCCTAAGGATGAATTAATTTTCTGAGACTCTGAAAATTTCAAAATATACCTCAAAAAGTATCACTTTTTAGCTGATTTCGCATAGTTTTTCAACGTAATTTTCAAAGTTTTTAAACTTCTGTAAAGTATCGAAACCTCCAAAATTTTTTTAAAATCTAAGCGTTTCCTATTGTTACCTAATGTTATCAACATGATATAACAATTTTTATTAATTTATCTGAAAGATAAATTAATTTTCTGAAACTTTGAAATTTTCAAAATTTACGTAATAAATCTATTGCATTTTCGAGATTTTCAAACTCCCAGAAAATATTGAAGACCCTAAAATTTTTTTAATATCTAAGTGTTTTCTATTCATACCAAGTGGTTTCAACATGTTTCACCTATTTTCATTAATTTATCCTAAGGATGAATTAATTTTCTGAGACTCTGAAAATTTCAAAATATACCTCGAAAAGTATCACTTTTTAGCTGATTTCGCATAGTTTTTCAACGTAATTTTCAAAGTTTTTAAACTTCAGTAAAGTATCGAAACCTCCAAAATTTTTTTAAAATCTAAGCGTTTCCTATTGTTACCTAATGTTATCAACATGATATAACAATTTTTATTAATTTATCTGAAAGATAAATTAATTTTCTGAAACTTTGAAATTTTCAAAATTTACGTAATAAATCTATTGCATTTTCGAGATTTTCAAACTCCCAGAAAATATAGAAGACCCTAAAATTTTTTTAATATCTAAGTGTTTTCTATTCATACCAAGTGGTTTCAACATGTTTCACCTATTTTCATTAATTTATCCTAAGGATGAATTAATTTTCTGAGACTCTGAAAATTTCAAAATATACCTAAAAAAGTCTCACTTTTTAGCTGATTTCGCATAGTTTTTCAACGTAATTTTCAAAGTTTTTAAACTTCTGTAAAGTATCGAAACCTCCAAAATTTTTTTAAAATCTAAGCGTTTCCTATTGTTACCTAATGTTATCAACATGATATAACAATTTTTATTAATTTATCTGAAAGATAAATTAATTTTCTGAAACTTTGAAATTTTCAAAATTTACGTAATAAATCTATTGCATTTTCGAGATTTTCAAACTCCCAGAAAATATTGAAGACCCTAAAATTTTTTTAATATCTAAGTGTTTTCTATTCATACCAAGTGGTTTCAACATGTTTCACCTATTTTCATTAATTTATCCTAAGGATGAATTAATTTTCTGAGACTCTGAAAATTTCAAAATATACCTCAAAAAGTATCACTTTTTAGCTGATTTCGCATAGTTTTTCAACGTAATTTTCAAAGTTTTTAAACTTCTGTAAAGTATGGAAACCTCCAAAATTTTTTTAAAATCTAAGCGTTTCCTATTGTTACCTAATGTTATCAACATGATATAACAATTTTTATTAATTTATCTGAAAGATAAATTAATTTTCTGAAACTTTGAAATTTTCAAAATTTACGTAATAAATCTATTGCATTTTCGAGATTTTCAAACTCCCAGAAAATAACTAAGACCCTAAAATTTTTTTTAATATCTAAGTGTTTTCTATTCATACCAAGTGGTTTCAACATGTTTCACCTATTTTCATTAATTTATCCTAAGGATGAATTAATTTTCTGAGACTCTGAAAATTTGAAAATATACCTCAAAAAGTATCACGTTTTAGCTGATTTCGCATAGTTTTTCAACGTAATTTTCAAAGTTTTTAAACTTCTGTAAAGTATCGAAACCTCCAAAATTTTTTTAAAATCTAAGCGTTTCCTATTGTTACCTAATGTTATCAACATGATATAACAATTTTTATTAATTTATCTGAAAGATAAATTAATTTTCTGAAACTTTGAAATTTTCAAAATTTACGTAATAAATCTATTGCATTTTCGAGATATTCAAACTCCCAGAAAATATTGAAGACCCTAAAATTTTTTTAATATCTAAGTGTTTTCTATTCATACCAAGTGGTTTCAACATGTTTCACCTATTTTCATTAATTTATCCTAAGGATGAATTAATTTTCGGAGACTCTGAAAATTTCAAAATATACCTCAAAAAGTATCACTTTTTAGCTGATTTCGCATAGTTTTTCAACGTAATTTTCAAAGTTTTTAAACTTCTGTAAAGTATCGAAACCTCCAAAAATTTTTTTAAAATCTAAGCGTTTCCTATTGTTACCTAATGTTATCAACATGATATAACAATTTTTATTAATTTATCTGAAAGATAAATTAATTTTCTGAAACTTTGAAATTTTCAAAATTTACGTAATAAATCTATTGCATTTTCGAGATTTTCAAACTCCCAGAAAATATTGAAGACCCTAAAAATTTTTTTAATATCTAAGTGTTTTCTATTCATACCAAGTGGTTTCAACATGTTTCACCTATTTTCATTAATTTATCCTAAGGATGAATTAATTTTCTGAGACTCTGAAAATTTCAAAATATACCTCAAAAAGTATCACTTTTTAGCTGATTTCGCATAGTTTTTCAACGTAATTTTCAAAGTTTTTAAACTTCTGTAAAGTATCGAAACCTCCAAAATTTTTTTTAAAATCTAAGCGTTTCCTATTGTTACCTAATGTTATCAACATGATATAACAATTTTTATTAATTTATCTGAAAGATAAATTAATTTTCTGAAACTTTGAAATTTTCAAAATTTACGTAATAAAACTTATTGCATTTTCGAGATATTCAAACTCCCAGAAAATATTGAAGACCCTAAAATTTTTTTTAATATCTAAGTGTTTTCTATTCATACCAAGTGGTTTCAACATGTTTCACCTATTTTCATTAATTTATCCTAAGGATGAATTAATTTTCTGAGACTCTGAAAATTTCAAAATATACCTCAAAAAGTATCACTTTTTAGCTGATTTCGCATAGTTTTTCAACGTAATTTTCAAAGTTTTTAAACTTCTGTAAAGTATCGAAACCTCCAAAATTTTTTTAAAATCTAAGCCTTTCCTATTGTTACCTAATGTTATCAACATGATATAACAATTTTTATTAATTTATCTGAAAGATAAATTAATTTTCTGAAACTTTGAAATTTTCAAAATTTACGTAATAAATCTATTGCATTTTCGAGATTTTCAAACTCCCAGAAAATATTGAAGACCCTAAAATTTTTTTAATATCTAAGTGTTTTCTATTCATACCAAGTGGTTTCAACATGTTTCACCTATTTTCATTAATTTATCCTAAGGATGAATTAATTTTCTGAGACTCTGAAAATTTCAAAATATACCTCCAAAAGTATCACTTTTTAGCTGATTTCGCATAGTTTTTCAACGTAATTTTCAAAGTTTTAAACTTCTGTAAAGTATCGAAACCTCCAAAATTTTTTAAAAATCTAAGCGTTTCCTATTGTTACCTAATGTTATCAACATGATATAACAATTTTTATTAATTTATCTGAAAGATAAATTAATTTTCTGAAACTTTGAAATTTTCAAAATTTACGTAATAAATCTATTGCATTTTCGAGATTTTCAAACTCCCAGAAAATATTGAAGACCCTAAAATTTTTTTAATATCTAAGTGTTTTCTATTCATACCAAGTGGTTTCAACATGTTTCACCTATTTTCATTAATTTATCCTAAGGATGAATTAATTTTCTGAGACTCTGAAAATTTCAAAATATACCTCAAAAAGTATCACTTTTTAGCTGATTTCGCATAGTTTTTCAACGTAATTTTCAAAGTTTTTAAACTTCTGTAAAGTATCGAAACCTCCAAAATTTTTTAAAATCTAAGCGTTTCCTATTGTTACCTAATGTTATCAACATGATATAACAATTTTTATTAATTTATCTGAAAGATAAATTAATTTTCTGAAACTTTGAAATTTTCAAAATTTACGTAATAAATCTATTGCATTTTCGAGATTTTCAAACTCCCAGAAAATATTGAAGACCCTAAAACTTTTTTAATATCTAAGTGTTTTCTATTCATACCAAGTGGTTTCAACATGTTTCACCTATTTTCATTAATTTATCCCTAAGGATGAATTAATTTTCTGAGACTCTGAAAATTTCAAAATATACCTCAAAAAAGTATCACTTTTTAGCTGATTTCGCATAGTTTTTCAACGTAATTTTCAAAGTTTTTAACTTCTGTAAAGTATCGAAACCTCCAAAATCTTTTTAAAATCTAAGCGTTTCCTATTGTTACCTAATGTTATCAACATGATATAACAATTTTTATTAATTTATCTGAAAGATAAATTAATTTTCTGAAACTTTGAAATTTTCAAAATTTACGTAATAAATCTATTGCATTTTCGAGATATTCAAACTCCCAGAAAATATTGAAGACCCTAAAATTTTTTTAATATCTAAGTGTTTTCTATTCATACCAAGTGGTTTCAACATGTTTCACCTATTTTCATTAATTTATCCTAAGGATGAATTAATTTTCGGAGACTCTGAAAATTTCAAAATATACCTCAAAAAGTATCACTTTTTAGCTGATTTCGCATAGTTTTTCAACGTAATTTTCAAAGTTTTTAAACTTCTGTAAAGTATCGAAACCTCCAAAATTTTTTTAAAATCTAAGCGTTTCCTATTGTTACCTAATGTTATCAACATGATATAACAATTTTTATTAATTTATCTGAAAGATAAATTAATTTTCTGAAACTTTGAAATTTTCAAAATTTACGTAATAAATCTATTGCATTTTCGAGATTTTCAAACT
>JBBBDQ010028458.1:0-7500 GCA_037127315.1 Ascarosepion bandense
TAGATAGATAGATAGATATGGACAAACGGCAATAGATAGATAGATAGATAGATAGATAGATAGATAGATAGATAGATAGATAGATAGATATGGACAGACTGCAATAGATAGATAGATAGATAGATAGATAGATAGATAGATAGATAGATAGATAGATAGATAGATATGAACAGATTGCGACAGATTGATGGATAGATAGATAAATTGTTTAATTGATTGATTTTTTCTACGGCTTATCAATACATCGCAGGTTGTTTACATCCTGAAAATAGATTGCAAGTGTTTTTGTTTTTTATAAATAATAATGGTTTATCTTATTTATAGGTGGGAGGGAGATGGGTTGGAACCATACCTTTTCCAAGAGTATTTGAGTCTAAGTATATAATGGACTCGAGAAGAATTGGAACTCGGCCTTAAAATTAACAATTCTCAATTATTATCCATTACAACAACCACACATCAAAGCTTAAAGAACCCGTATTATGTTTTTTAAATTAATTTTTAATGCGTGCCTGTTTTTGACAGTGTATATAACAAGTCTAGAACCACGTGGAGACAATCTTGGCCAGTGTTCTTTTTGTGCAAAGATATAGGTGGTTAACTTTGGCCATCATGCTTATGCGTTTATTGATTCGTAGCACATACCCACAAAAGCTCACAACCCTAATATATATATATAATATATTTTTGCTCTACTTTCGTACTTTCGTATTGAGCTCTTTCTTGTTAAGGTTTTCGTCTTGGGTTTTTTTTCTTTCGAACACAGCTTATGTTTTGTTTGTTTCTTTTTTTTATTCCCTTTTACCCATTTGGTAGTACCTTTTGGGTTTGACGACTTACTTTACTGATTTGTTAGCAGTAGGTTTTTCTGATTTTGGTCGTGATTAGTGCTATTGTTTTCTTAGTACGTTTTACAATATATATATATATATATATATATATATATATATATAGATATATATATCATTGTACACTTGGTATATTATCCGGATAAATTCCAAAAGAGATACAAAAAAAAAATTGAATCTGACGAGCCGCGTTAAGAACATCAAAGCGGCGAAATATGTATTATCCAAGTTAATAACTGAAAATCCATTATAAAATATAATATATATATATATATATATATTGTTGTGTCATATTAAAGCATGATGAGAAATGCGAGTAGAAATTGAGGGAAATTTCCTGACATCATTGGCGACATATTTCCTTTTGGACTGTATGCACACAAATAATCTTTACATCAAAATTTTCTCTTTTCTTTATTTTAGCAAATATTATTTTCAATCTTCACCAATCTTCATTTTTAGGAATATTTTAGAAGCGCTGAAGAAAAACGGGTTAAACATGACAATGATTAACGCAATGGACAGTGGATTGAAAAAAAAATGTAAGACCTGAACTCCATGAAAAAGTGTGAATGTTTTGCGTGTGGTGAAATCGTCGGCGTATTAGTCATTCTAGTTCTTAAAACGCAGTAATTTAATAAATGCATATTTATATGACCAACAGCTGCAACCTGTTTATAAGTGTGTTAAAGAATAAAAAACATGCAAAAGACGAAAAAATAAATAATCTACAAACACAGTTCTCCAAATTTAAATAATTTTTATTAGTGAGTATAAAAGCGGTTTCTATCTAATTGAAAGAAACAAGTTACAAAGTTTAACGAAAAATTGTCTTTTTTTTTACAACACTGTTGCTAAACAGTAGGCTTCTGTTTGGTTTCGGGTACACCGCTCGCTCCACAGATGGGTTTGAAGCTTCCAGACGAAAATAAACAGAGTCTAAACTCAATATTGATCTCTCTATCAGCGCACGTCACCACTGTCCCAAGGACACTGGCAGCCATTGTCTCGGACCCGTTTTATGGACAAAAACCATTGCTGATGCACCAATCATCGCCGTCGGCCTCGTTCTCAATCAGCATAAAAGGGCAGCTCGAAGAATATCCCTTTCTTTGACCAAACTTGCGAAGGGAGAGGACGCATCTGACAAAACGAACTGTCTGGCGTGGGTTTACGCAAGCATTCATCACAACACAGCAGCCCGACAAGCAAAACACCTTGGACGCTTTGGCTCTGGTAAGTGTGAATGTTTATCATCACAAACACAAAAACATGAATTGCGTTAGTATGAGTTAAAAAAAAAGTATCTCAACTTCATATGCGCGAATCACGTATTTACATTATGTTATATACGCGTGTCGGGCTTTCGTTGATGCTTGTTAAATTGGCCTTGTACCAAACACGACCGAAGTCTCCACAATTTAAATATCAGAAGGATGAAGGTTGAATGTTGAAATGTGGAAGGATAAAATATTTCATCTGTACATTAAAGTAAAGATTTATTAGCAGAATGACAAAATTTTAAGAAGATAAATATAAGTAAAATTTTGTTAACTGAACGCTATAACATATTTGTGAGAACAATAATATTCATTGAGAAAATACACATAGTTAAAATTGTTCTAAGAGAACTGTATTTAAAATGTCCCACAGAAGTTTAGAGTTCATGATTGATAGTAGTAAATAGCTGAGTGTCCCGTGTCGTATACTGATAGTAGCAGAATGTGAAGTCTTATGTTCCTTCACCTTTTTGGTAGGTTGGCGACAGGGTGAGAAAGAAGGTGAAACAAATAAAGAAATTTTACTTAGAGTATCCTGTTGTTGTTGTTGTTGTTTGGCTGAGTGGAGTAAAAAAGAAGAAAAGAAAATTGGAAGTAAAATGAGATATGACCAGTCAGTTTCAAGTTTCTTCCTTATATGGTGAGATGCTATCAGATACCACCCCCTTTCTGACTAATTTGGACCAGTCACTGAACATGGTTTAAGTAGTGAAATTTATATCATGTGACCGACTCCAGCAAGCATTTTCTTCTTTAGGTGTGAAAAAAAATTTGACTGACTTCATTTTGATTTCCTATCCAATCAGGATCCAGAATTTTACTTTTCACACTGACTTGTGAAATTTGCCTTGGTCTGAGTTTTCCCAAAATGTTTTTAGTCTTTTGAATCCGGATTTTGAGGGTGTGTAATACATCCCTGGTAACACAAATGAACTAGGCTATACACCTTAAATAAAGAACTTCAAGTGAGTCAAAAAATCCTGTTGTAATCAGTTAAGATTATTTTAACAGATGTCACAGTGAGTAGTGTAAGCAAAACTTAATGCTGTTAGGAGCCTTGGCTATGCTTGTCCAATTTTCCTTGTGCCAAACACAAACGAAGTCTCCACAATTTAAATATCAGAAGGTTAAAGGTTGGATGTTGAAATGTGGAAGGATAAAATATTTCATCTGTACATTAAAGTAAAGATTTATTAGCATAATGACAACATTTTAAGAAGATAAATATAAGTAAAATTTTGTTAACTGAACGCTATAACATATTTGTGTGAAGAAAAATGTTCATAGAGAAAATACATCTAGTTTTGTAGTTAAAATTGTTAAAAGAAAAATGCAAGTATTTAAAATGTTCCACAGAGTTCATGGTGGATATAATAGCAGAATCTGAAGTTTTATATTCCTTCCCCTTTTCAGTAGGTTGGCGACAGGGTGAGAAAGAAGGTAGAATAAATAAAGAAATTGTTCTCAGAGTGTCCTGTTGTTGTTTTCTATGGCGGCGTGGAGTAAAAATGAAGAAAAGGAAATTGGAAGAAAAGGTCGAATGAATCTGTGACGCGCGTTTACATCCAGGTCAGCTTCTCGAAATTTCTTTTGTTACGTTGCCACAAGGTCAGTCAGCCAACCGCTCCCTTGCTGACTGATTTTGACCGGTCACCGAACGTGGTTTAAGTAATTAAGTCACCGTCTCCAGCAGGCGTTTTCTTCTTTAGGTGTGACAAATATGACTATATATATCAATTTTCGATTTCCTATCCGATCCGATTCAGAAATTTACTTTTTGCACTGACTTGTGAAATTTGCGTTGGTGTGGGTTTTTTTAAAACATTTTAGTGGTTTGAATCCCATTTTTCGGGTATGCAATTTTACTTTTCACACTGACTTGTGACATTTGCCTTGGTCTGCGTTTTTCCAAAATGTTTAAGTTGTTTGAATCCGTTTTTGCGGGGGGTGTACAATTTTCTTTGTGTGTTTTAGTTAACTGTTATATGATATAGGATTTGTATCCAATACGCATATTAACGCATTGTTTGAACAATTGGTCATATTTATACTACTACTATGATTCGCTTTGTTTATATATCTCCGTTCGAATGCTTTTCGTGTTATTTAATTTACATTTAAAACGGCAGATATTGCAAGATTGTACTTACATATCAAAATAATTATACTGAAAGGGTGAGTAATCAGTATTACGTATCAAAACTGTTCAACTGTTTAGCAAAAAAACTAAAATGATTAATTTACGTTTCATTCAGTCAGTCAGTTAAGTGTCATACGTATTACAAATTTGGGTGATCAAGTCTCGAAAGAGACATGACTGACTGTGCAGAATATTTTCCAGGAGTAGGTTGCCATTACTTTCTGAGGTAGATTGGTTACCAACCAAGGTTTTAGAACCCTATCTGTTCTGCTATTTGAAGAATAGAAGTGACGGATTAATGCCTTTTTCCCGGGGTAAGTGAATTCAAACACGGCTCTGAGATTTCTCATTCCGAAGCGATAGCTATTGCTTCACAATGCACTACCCTTGTGTCATTTATAACAAGTCGAAGATAAAAATTAGCTTGATTAAACTGGGAAATTCATTTGTCAATAAACATATTTCACAAGTTTTTAATATTTATTTTAGGAGAGAAAATATTGTTAATCATTTTCTGGAGTGATCTCTCAAATTTGTAGCAAACAATGATATGGTCGTCTGCTTTTTGAAAGCTTAAATAGCGTTTGAGATAACGTCGATGATTGGTTGATAAATGCTGATGTGTAAATTGTAATTTGTAGTTGGCTTGAGACTATTTTTACGGAAAAAATTAATTGATTTCTGTATGAACTTATTTCTGCACAGAATTTAGATTTTTTAGTGGTATTACTTTAATCTATTGAATTTTTTCCCATTTTTTTTATCAAGTTTGTCTTTTTTCGGTATAATTAAAAAAAAATATTTAAAAGAATTCTCACTGTCTAAATGAGTTTAGACAGAAAGAATTAGAACCTCACTGAGTTTGAGGTTCTATTTGCTCAAGCTTATATACTGACACCTTGCTCCGCTGAAATTTTGATCTTAACGTAAAACTTAATTATTATGCCTATTCTTTCGCTGGTTCCTCTGTTGCGTATACAGAGTCAAGATGGGTTGAATATCACCGCCGGATAGTTAAAAACTTAAGAAAGAACCACAGGATAGTTAAAAACTTAAGAAAGAATCAGAATCTTGTGATTACGAAACCTGAAAAAAGTGCTGGTGTAGTGTTACTGGATCTTTCAAAGTATCTATCTAAAATGATTAATATTTTAAATGATACATCTAAATTTATGAAGTAGGTCCAGTTCAGAGACATGATAGTACTGTGTCTATTGAAGCTAAATTTCAAAGACAACTGCTAAAGTGGGTTAAAAGTAGATTATTAACATTTGATATAACAGAGTTAATTAGATCCACTGGGTCTATTCGTCCCCGTTTATATGGGTTACCAAAAGTCCATTTTATCTATGATTGGGTCATCCCAGCATAAGGTCGATAGTTGGCTCTCTCAAGTGCTACAACCTATATCTTTGCACTTCAGTAGTTTTTGTATTAAAGATTCGTTTTCATTTGTGGAATTTATACAAAATTTTTCTCCCAGCAGTGGTTTCATGTGTTTTTTTAACATTTATTCTTTATTCATTTGTTTTCCTTTATTTGAGAAAATAGAGATGTTGTAACATGCTGTACCGTTCCTCTTTGTCTCCTCCAGATTTTCCGGAGAGTGTATTTGTTGATTTGATGAAGTTCATCACCTCGTCTCTCGAATTCAATTTCAATGATGTTGTTTATCGACAGATTGACGGGGTTGCGATGGGTTCCCCTTTGGCTCCATCGCTGGCTAATATTTTTGTTGATTATTGTGAGACTTTGATTTTTTCTCGTAATGATCGTCCTTTAATGTATCATCGATATGTGGATGATACTTTTTGTCTTTTTAATAATGAGGACGAAGCCAACACTTTCCTCACTCTTTTAAATTCTGTTCATCCGTCTTTACAATTGACCGTTGAAAAGGAGTCAAATTACTGACTTTCTTTTTTGGACGTTCTCGTACATAGGAATTGTACTGTCTTTTTGACTTCAGTATTTAGAAAGGATACTTTTTCTGGATTATATATACATTGGGATTCATTTTGCTCACGCCAACATAAAGTTAATTTAATTAATACTTTGACTTATAGGGCTTTGAAAATTTGTTCCATTTCCTTTCTTCACGATCAAATTGACTTTATTAAGATGACACTTTCCAAAAATGGATATCCTTTGGACATTTTGGATTCCGCTATGTCTCATGTCATCGATAATTTTTGTAAGGGTAAATCACAAGTAGTTAAAAAATGTCCAATTTACTTACGACTACCTTACATTGGAACAGATGGTGAGGTTTTAGCTAGGCGAATTTCTCAGTCTGTTGGCAAGTGTTATTTTTCTGCCAATGTTCGTGTAATATTTTTACACGGCAAATTCTTTCCTCCATTCGTAAGGATGTTTTACCTCCACTTCATATTAGTTCTGTTATTTACAAATTTTAGTGTATTTGCGGATGCGACTACATAGGTAGAACATCCCAGCGTTTGGATCAAAGAGTTAAACCGCATTTATCTCCCAGAATCTTGGACTCAGCCGCCAGTAGTAGCCAACCTGTGAATACTTCAATAGCACAGCATGTAATAAATAGCAGGAATTGTGTGGTAGTATTGAGTGGTGAGAACTTTACAGTTTTATCAAGGTCCCTCTTTCTCGTTCATCTAAAGGTGCTAGTATCCATATACATCAGATCCCAAAGGCCTTTTCTCTGTAAGCAGAGAGAATGTCTTTTGGGTCTGAGTGTGATTGGGCTCTAGTTTTCTTTGAAATTTTTTCCCCTCAATTCTCATTTCATCTTTAAATCACGATTTAGAAATTCCAGAAATTAAAAACTTGATAAGCTCAGGGCGAAACCGGTTGTTGTTGTGTTGTCTTAGTTTTTAGTATGTAATCGAAAATATAATTATTCCTTGCTATTATAAAATTTTGCTCTGTGAAGAATATATATATATATATATATATATATATATATTTCTGCTCTGCTTAAGTCTTGAGCGCTTTTTCTTAATTGATTACTTGACTAGGGTTTTTTCCTTGGGCTATGTGCTGGCTCGGTCCGAATTCCTTTGGCTGATATTCATGTGCTTAGCTCTTTCTTTTTTGACAACCATTGTTTCCTCCCACGTTAATATGCGGAGAGTTTTTCGAAACGAGTATAGTTATAAGTTTGTTTATATATATATATATATATATATATATATATATATATATATATATATATGAGCTGTGATACGGCGAAACAGATCTGTATGCGGAATAC
>JBBBDQ010028458.1:10000-127500 GCA_037127315.1 Ascarosepion bandense
GCCTCTTGATTATGAAAATCCAGACGAAAATCATTAAAATTTTAAGTATACTAATATTTAAAATAGAAATTGCTTTCGACTTAAAGACTGTGAATTACCTAGACATTACTCTCAACCTCGATAATAATTCCCTTAAACCGTACCGTACAGACAATGAAATCACTAGCTATATCAATATTTATTCTAACCACTCTAACGCCATTATAAAGCAAATACCGAGGACGGTTAGTATTAGAATTAGCTGATTATCCGCTAACCATAGAATCTTTAGGATTAACAAAAAACTATATGATAAGGCTCTCCAGAGTAGCGAATATAAAGATAAATTAACTTATTTAACACCCACTAGTAGTTCTGAATTGCAAAAGGCTAAAGGTAAACATAGGGAAAAGAAAATTATATGGTTCAAACCCCCACCGTTCTGTAGACTATCAAATGTTGACATTGGGCAGATCTTTCTTATTAATCAATAAGTAAACATTTTCATAATGAAAACACCCTGAGTAAAATTCAATAGGAAAACGATTAAAATTAGTTATTCTTGTATTAATAATATGTATAACATTATTAGCTTCCACAATAACCAAATTTTGAAGAAGTTCAGTGAATCCAATACAGAAAACAGGATTATATCCCCTGTAATACTAGATTCAGAGAAAACTGTCCGGCTGAAGGTATGTGTAGATCTACAAATGTGATCTATCAAGCTACCATTTACTCTAAGGAAAACAATATATATATATATATATATATATATATATATATATATATATATATATATATATATATAACGTTTATATCTTAATTTGGGCGGGAATTTGGAAAAAAGGCTTTATACACACAGGTACTCCTTTACCAACCCTAATTTAAGGTAACACACAGCCCTTCCCCGAAAATACTGAGAATTGAAAGGGAATTAACTAAATCCACAGATAAAGTTGAAGCTGATAGGCATGGTACTTACTCCTAATAGTTTAGGTGATAGATGTAATCTATGTTTAAAAAAAATTAAAGATTTTGAAATTTCAGTCTCAAAATGTACTTCTGAACAAATGTAAAGAAATCATTAGTATGTGTCGTCACCGGAATAAATTTAAATTTCAATAATTATCTCCTTTCATTTATTGACAATAGAATAAACTAGATTTTAAAACTTGGTGAATCAGTAACTTTTTCCTCCAAACTACCATTACTAACCCAATGATTAAGTCACATGCCCCCACTACTAAAAGAGAATTTGCTACTAAGATTCCGCTGTCTTAAACTAAGCAACATTACCCACAGTTCCCGTTATTATCTGCTGCTTGAAGCATAAGAATTTTTGGCCATTCTTTGATTAATCGTGGTTGACAATACATGCCTTGAACTGACATATTGAAACAGCTATTCCCTCTCTAAATATTATCAGAATTTACAGATAAATAAATATCTGCTCTGTAAATTAATTTAACTTACATTTAGCTTTCTACTGGAACAGTTTTAATATCTAAACGATATTACTAGGATCTCTCCGGATTATTTACCAATCTTATCCTGGATTCTTACCGTATATATATATATATATATATATATATATATATATATATATATATATATATATATATATATATACTAGCAGTATAGCCCGGCGTTGCTCGGGTGTAACGAAAGCTTTAAAACTAATCCATGGTCTTTAAGCTCAGACACCTTGGACGTTGGCACGAAAGACTAAAATGCAATAGTTATTTCCAGTTAAAGCGAAACCGTAGACTGAAAGAAAAATAAATGGATGTACGTTAAATTTTGATTTCCTGGTATCGATATCAAATAATTTTTTTTCGTCGTAAACTGAATTTTGAAGGCTAAATAAGTCCTCTGAGCAAATGGTATCATGGCTGAGACTAAGAACTACAATTATACCTACTTAAAAGCAAAAGCAAAAACTAAAATAAAATGGCTGAAAAAATACAGACATACAGGCAGATAAACAGGCACACGCACAAACATCTTGCCTTATATATATATATATTATCGATTTTCTGCACTATTGTAAGAACTGCAACCTTGAAACTTCTGAATATCGTTTTGTATGTCTTTGTCTATGAGTGTATTCAAATTTGATTAAAATCGGACCACTCCTTCTATAAACCGATTTTTTCGATTATCGATTTTCGATATTTGTCGGGTGTACCTCGACACAAAACCTAGCTAAGAACACTCGAAGACTCTTATAGTACAACTGTGTAAACTTTCAAGAAAATCGGTTCAGCTGTTTTGGAGTATATAGGTAACGGAGACATACGCGCAGACACACAGAGAGACAAAGTTTAGCTATAGATGAAATAGATTATATATATATATATATATATATATATATATATATATATATATATGAGAAGAAACTTGTACAAACACAAGAATAATTAAATCAAAAGCCTAATCGCTGTACCTTGTCAGTTGTTTTTAACGAAACCTGTATAAAAGTAAATTGCCTTTCAAATATACAATTATCAAATTCAACGATCTGGTAACCAACAAGGAAAGTAATACTACAACATTGAGACAAAACCTCGACTTACGGAAAATATATATATATATATATATATATATGAAGGGCATCAAAAATAATTTTACATACTTTGGGGGCGGATTCCTCACACGAAAATAAGTATATATAAACATATGCCATCAAATTTTTTTTTTTACAGGAGATAGCGCTGTGTTGCCATGTAGACAAGTTTATATTTTTCATTCGTGTACATTTGTGGCTAGTCTGTCTTCAATGTTTAACATGTGTAGTAGTGAGTTAACTGAGAAGACTTTCGTTAAACAATTGAAGGATGTTCATATCGTGAGCATATAGGCATTTGAAAGATAAGGAATATCAAATTTACACAAAAACATTTGTGGGCAGATTGGAATTCCATGATAAATATAGGATAGATTCCGCCATCAGTTTACAATTAATGCATTGGCTTGAATTGTAGGTGACTGTCTAGTAGGTTCATATGTTCTTCCAGAATATCTTACCGGAGATGTCTTCAGGGACTTTATTTCGGACTACTTCCAGACCTGCTAGAGGATGCACCCCTGCTAATACTAAGATGCATGTGGTTCATCCATGATAGGACTTCAGCAAATATTAGTCCCATTGCTTGCGATGCACTGGCTGACATCTACCAGAAAGCAATAGCGGGATAATCTTCTACCCAGTCAGTCATGTCTCTTTCGAGACATGATCGCCCAAGCGTGTATGACACATGGCATTTAACTGACTGACTGACCTTGTTTTGGTGTGAGGAACATACCCCCTACGTTTGTAAAATTTTTCATACACACTGTATATATTGGATAATGACATATACATATTTATATATCAAGAATTTAAAGAGAAAAAACGAACGAGAAGTTCTGTGTGTGTGTGTGTGTGTGTGTGTGTGTGTGTGTGTGTGTGTGCTTACTTCATTAGGCTATTTACAATATTTACATTCTTGTTTTATTCACAAAGTTTCGACTGTGGTAAGCTCCGGCTTCCCTCAGTTGATATATTTTGAACATCAAGAAAAGTAATGGCACGTAGAATTAGAACAATCTAAGCCAGTGGACTAAATACAGGGTTCGGTTGAAAATTCTAACGTATATAATCTGAAAACGGTCAGAGTGTACAACGGCCGGAACATCCTAAATATGATGATAAAAATGAAGACGAACAGATTGAACAATCTAAACATTGTAAATAATTACAATACCTCATGTTAGAAATAGATATGTCCTTTAGGGTTATGCCTTTTTGCAAAATAATTGATTTCTTGATTCGATCAACTTGGCAAGCTTCAAAGGAGAGTCTGTAATGTGATAGGTACTGATCTGGCGATTCGACTGCAGCCACTTCCCCATCGTCGAAATGTGGCATCCCTTTGTCTGTTCTATAAATACTTTCATGACTTCTGCTCGGATGAGCTTAAGTCACTGATGCCTCCTCAACAGGTGTTTACTCGTGCAACCAGACTGGCAACTGGGTCTCACCCATTCACAGTCAGGTTAGCCAAATGCAGACGATAATTCTACTCCTGCAGCTTCTTCTCTCGCACTTCCCGCCTGTGGAACTCGCTCCCGTATTCTTGCTTTCCTGACGGCTACAACCTTCAGAAATTTAAATGCAAAGTCAGTATTCATCTACTAACCACTGGACTCTAGCTCTCTCCTCACCCCTGTATAACCTTCCCTTTCTCTCCACCTATGTATCTGTCATCGCACCTGCTTTCTATTGTTCCTTTCTAACTAGTTTGTACTCCTCACTCTTTTCTAATTAATCTTTATACATTTATGTAACCCCCTGCTCATCAATGGCGTTTCCGCCTTGCTCGGGGTGAAATGATTAAAAAAAAAAGTGTCGTAGTGCCTTGATTTTTTGGAGCCTTGCAGATCTTTCTCGAAATTTCTAGGATTTTCTCGAGCCTTCTGGAACTGTATGGAACCTAAGTTATTAATTGTTAAATCCGTTAGAAAAATACTTAAATATTAAACTACATCATTCATATATTTAAAAATAAAGATTCTGTAATATTTTGAATTTTTACTTTTATTGTGCGTATGGTAAAATAAATTTTCTATTTGGGTGTAACTTTTTTAATGAGCTACAAAAGATTATTATAATTTTCATCGATTAATAACTTAGGAACATAGGGTTACAAAAATGCCATAAACTTTATGTTAATATCTAGCATTCATCTGAAATAGTTTATATATTTTTGATCACATCTCTCAGTCTATCTATGAATCTAAGTCCGTTTAAATGTCTAGTTGTCTTTATGTCAGTCTGTGTGTCCTGCTTTTTAAATGAATTGACTTTCTTTTTTTTACTTGAAATTTAAGTTCATTACGTATCTATCTATCTATCTATCTATCTATCTATCTATCTATCTATCTATCTATCTATCTATCTATCTATCTCAGACTGTTCATTATCTTATCTATCTATCTATCTATCTATCTATCTATCTATCTATCTCAGACTGTTCACTTATCTATCTATCTATCTATCTATCTATCTATCTATCTATCTATCTCAGACTGTTCATTATCTATCTATCTATCTATCTATCTATCTATCTATCTATCTGTTCATGTCATTTTCATGTTGTGCAGTAGATATCTATTTGCAACGAGAAATCGGGGTGGGGGGGCGATTTCGAATTCCAGGTGAAATCCTTACATTCACTTACGCACAAATACCCTTAGGAAAAGTATTAATCCGTCTCTTCCCTCAAGTTAAAGGATAAATAACAGGACAGATTGGGTTCTATGGCCTTGGCTGGCTACCAATCTACCGCAGAAAATAATGGCAAACTACTGCGGGATAATGTTCTGCCCAGTCAGTCATATCTTTCTCGAAGCATGATCGCCCAAGCGTGTATCACGTATCACACTTAACTGACTGACTGACTTATCTATCTGTTTATGTCATTTTATTATCTATCTATCTATCTATCTATCTATCTATCTATCTATCTATCTATCTATCTATCTATCTATCTATTCGTGTTCTTATCTATCTATCTATCTATCTATCTATCTATCTATTCGTGTTCTATCTATCTATCTATCTATCTATCTATCTATCTATCTATCTATCTATCTATCTGTTCATATCCTTTTTTATCTATCTATCTATCTATCTATCTATCTATCTATCTATCTATTTTTCTATCTTTATCTATCTATCTATCTATCTATCTATCTATCTATCTATCTATCTATTTGTTCATCCTTTTTTATCTTTTTTATCTATCTATCTATCTATCTATCTATCTATCTATCTATCTATTTCTTATATTTCCTTCACTATCTATCTATCTATCTATCTATCTATCTATCTATCTATCTATCTATCTAAATCTGTTCGTATTTGTTTATCTAATTCTTTTGATATCCAACACTTGGCATGTTCAAAACTGTCGGTATCTCTGTCTATATATCTCTGTTCATGTCGTTCAATCTTTTCATTTCGAATCATTTTATTCATATGGGTTTTTATTTTTGTTTTGAATATTGTCTACCCAATTTTCCTTTATAGCCTCAGTTTGACCCCAAAAGCCCTCTGGGGAAAAGGTTATCCATCTTCGATGTCCAAGGATCATTGCCACAGATCATCACTTGCTTGACATAATCCCATGTTTATAGTTGCCTACTGCACATCCCAAATATTTGATTTCACATTACATTATGTAGTTTTTTGGGGTTTTTTTTATCTTGGCTTTAATGGTGTTTTAATAGCTTCAAATAAGACACCAAGATTCATTTCTCTTCTCTCAGCAATCATTATACACACACAACCGAGCTATATTTGCTCGGTTCGTACATTTTAATTTGAAGATCTAATTAACGATACTAATGTTTATTAGGGATGTGCATTGTGGTGCAGTGGATATCGGCTCGGAACGAGAAATTGGTGAGCCGTGTTCAAATTGCAGCTGAATTCCTTAAATTCACTTACGCACAAATACCCGTGGTAAAGGTATAAATCCGTCTCTTCCCTCCAGTCATGGGTTAAATAATAGAACATAGCCTTGGTCAGCAACCAGTCTATCGCAGAAAGCAATGGCAACCTACTGCGGAATAATCTTTTCTTCTGCCCAAAGCGTGTATCACGTATGGCAGTTAACTAACTGAATGTTTATTTAACCAATAAAGATAGTTTTTTAAAGTAAAAAGAAAAACTACAAATATTGTTGTTGATGCTATGGAAATTAATACAAGAAAAAATTAAGTAAAAATATGAAAATAAAACGAATTAACTAACTAAACTGTTGTAGTTTTATTGAATGACGCGTTCTGAAAACTATGCAAAGTGTTAAAAAACAGGAAAAGTGCGTTAGAAAAAAGTTATATAATATCTTATTTATGTATCGTATTCCCTCAAGACCTAGGCAATCATGGTTTTTCAATACTTTCTCTCCTTTGTAGCTCTAAATAAATGTAATCTTCCTGCTTTTTCATAAACCCTGTTGCGCCACACATTTACTTAAGCTGACTAGGCATGTTATTCTTTGTTTTCCTCTCTCTATCTTGCCTTCAAACTGAATTATGTGTATCACATTTTCTAAACCCCGTTTTTACCTTATGTGCTCTAGAAAAATCAACTGTTTTTTCTTGATGTTAAGTATCCTTTTCTTTTCATGCATTCTAAAACTTTGCCGTTGGCCACATTTTCGGTCAATGGTATCTTCATTATCATTCAGTAGAGCCATATTTTTGTGGCTTCAACTCTCTTTATCATATATGAGTAGATTTTCTAGCATTCGCTGCCATATCTGTGTCACATAACAGTCTAGTACTTTTTCTTTGTTTCTAAGTTTTTCTGTTTTTCTGTACTCTGATTAACATTTGAAACTGGTTCTCCTACATGGCAGTGAATTCTGTACAATCTCCTCACAGATAAAGAAACTTGTGGCAACAGAATTGTGGTTCTACAAAAACGTGCTGATAATACCGTTTCATAATATAAAAAAAAAACAAGAGCACTTACAATTGTAGAAGTTGGGAGATGGTTAAATGTATTTTTGAATCGACCTTGTGTGAAATATAACCAAACTTCTAACAAATTCCAGGTTTTATCCAGAATTATCAGAAGGTGGATTTGTGTATACCTTTTGTATGTTTAAAAAACAAATTTATTAACAGAAAAGAATAACATAAATTCGTCGTAGTTAATGTTCAATGAGAAACAATATTAAAATGTAAAGGGTATCAAGAGTTCGTAGTAATCCTTGCAAGAGTGAGTTTATATGTAGGTAGGCAGGAACTTATTTATAGATGTATATGACTTTATTGTTGGGTCGGATTGTCTACAAAGTTATCGTTCAGGGTGAATGGTGGAAAGGAAGGAAGTGAAAGATAATAGGTGAGAGAGAAAGAGAGAGGCAATAATAATAAAGATCGCTTGACGTTTGTCAAGGGTACGTGTTAATTACGCTCGTCTCTTGTTTCTTACTATTGGCCAAAAACATTTCGCATCGAGATGGAGGAGAAACACAAAGATAAGGAATAGAAGATGGAAGAAAAAGAAGATAAGGGGGAGAACGAGAATGAGGAGAAAGAGAAATATAAGAAGGAAGAGGAAGAAGAAGAAGGAGGTGAAAGAGAAAGATTGGGAGGAGTTTGAGTTTTGTTTAACGGCATATCTACCTCTGTGGGTTATTTAATGCCAAAAAAGTGGGCTTTTAAAGTATTTTTCAATGTTCGGTTATCGTGAGAAATTGATTTAGTCAGATTTTGATGAAATATTTTTATTTTATTTTATTTTAAAAAACTGAAGATATCTTCTTATTTTGTATTAAAAAATAGCAATAATGTTTTTCTTTCAAAAATGTATTATGGCAATAACTGCTTTTTTTTTTTCAAAATAGTGTTATGGTAATATTTTAATTCTTTCAGAAACGTATTGTTGGTAATATTTTTCCTTCAAAAATGTATGCTTTTCTATAAAAGTTTATTTTATGTACATATTTCTATAAAAGTGTGTTTTTATACTTTCATAGTGTTTTGACCTCAGTTCGGGGATTAAATATTTGTCCATAGCTGGGAAATTAACAAGTGCTATCACTCTGGGTCAGGGTAGACCTTGAGACAACAGGAATTAAGAAGTGGTTCCCTGCTCTTCACACCGTAAACTGCATCCGGCAGCAAGGTCTCTAATTGGGAGGTTGTGAGGAGCATGGAACCACCTCTTAATTGCTGTTGTTCCCAGGTCCAACCTGACCCGGAGAGGTAGCACCTGTTAGGGTCCCAGCTATAGGTAAATAGTTGACCCCCAAATTGGGGTCAAAATGCTATAAAAGTATTCAACAAAACTTTTTTGAATGAAAAACATTACCGACGAAACTTTTTTGAATGAAAAACGTTACGAACGAAATTTTTTGAATAAAAAACGTTACGAATGAAACTTTTTTGAATGAAAAACGTTACGAACGAAACATTTTTGAATGAAAAACGTTACCAACAAGACTTTTTTTTAAATGAAAAACGTTACCAACAAAGCTTTTTTTTTAATGAAAAATGTTACCAACAAAAAGTCTTTGAATGAAAAATGTTACCAACAAAACTTTTTTTAATGAAAAATGTTACCAACAAAACTTTTTGAATGCGTTACCAACAAACATTTTTTGAATGAAAAACGTTACCCAAACAAATAAATAAACAAAGAAAAACAATAAAACAAATAAACTAAATAAAACAAATCAAAACGGTTTTCAGCATTAAATGACCTAATGAAAGTTGATATGCTGGTTAAATAAACCAACCAACCAACCAACCTGCTCTTCTCAACCTCCCAATCAGAGGCCTTGCTGTAGGATGCCATTTATCGTCATAATCAAGACCAGATGGGAAGAAGAAGAAAGATGAAGAAGAAGGAAAGAAGAAGAAGAGAAGGAGGAAAAGAAGAAATTTTGTTTTTCTTTTTGCTTTTTTTAAAATTATATCCAATTTGATATGCATTAATAGCATTTATTAATATTTTCATTTCAAGTATTTTCTAAGTTCCCCCAGTACAAGGAGCAAGACTCGGAAGACACGAAGATAAAAAGTTACAGTCAATAATAGAATAATACTAAATGAGAGGTGTGATATGTCTTTGAAAGAACATGCTAAGAATTTAAGATCTGGACAGAAATTAAACCCCTCTATGACTTTTAACTTGAAGAAATCAAAATTGAATTATTCGTGAATAAAACTAGGTAGGAGTTTTTGACAAAAAAATTTAAAGTAACTTTATTATCACATTTGGAATACATAATAAATGAAGTCGATTTTCATGCAAAAATGTCTGAATTGTTATTATTTGCAAATAAGATACATCAGAACGAATTAACATGATAATAAAGTTGACGTGTAAAATCGAAGATAAATTAAAATCGTTAGTGGTGATAATTATGTAAATGATTTTTAAACTGCTTGCATAGACAATGAATTCAGTAAATATATCAAATTTGAAAGGGTGTAAGACAATGATGTGTCATTTAGTTGCACTTACTCAACCAATACGGTGAGGCGGTACTGAGAAACCTATTAGGAATGTGCGTTGTGGTGCTGGGGATATCGGCTCAGAACGAGAAATCGGAGAGCTGAGTTTGAATTCCAGTTGAATTTGTTGCATTCATTTACTCGAAATTATCCGTCTGTTCTCCATCCAGCTATGTGCTGAATAGCAGGACAGATTGGGTTCTGTAGTCTTGGTTGGCTACCAGTCTACCACAGAAAGCAATTGAAACCTTCTTCTTCTTCTTCTTCTTCTTCTTCTTCTTCTTCTTCTTCTTCTTCTTCTTCTTCTTCTTCTATGTGCCCTGTCCCTTCAAGACGTTCGCGATCATGGCTTTTCACGTTTTCCTGTCCCTGGTGACTCTGAGCACGCCTTCTCCTGTTACAGCATGCAATCCTCGTCCTGTCATCCACTGATTAGGTCCTTCAAATATATTATCCGTTGCTTTCCCCGTCTCTTTTTCCCTCTATGTTGCCTCTTAGTATCAGGTTCTCCAGGCCCTCCTTCCTCATCGTGTGTCCCAGAAACTTCAGCTGTCTCTTCCTGATGCTCAGTATTAATTTCGTTTTTGTTTCCATAATTTCCAAGACCTCATAATTGCTCACATGCTCGATCCATGAGATTCGCAACATCCTTCTGTAGAACCACATTTCAGTTGCTTCAAGTTTTTCCTTCATCTTTGATGGTATTGCCCATCATTCACTGTCATATTGAAAGACGGACATCACGTAGCAATAAAAACAAAATAAAAAAAATTGAAACCTACTGCGCGAAAATCTTCTGCTCAGTTAGTCATGTTTCTTTCGAGACATGATCACCCAAAGGCGTATCCCGTATGACACTAAATTGATTGACTATTGGGGACCACAGTCTTAAAAGCATAACATATACCGATGACACACTGTTGATGCAAAGCATAGTAAAGAAACGAGAAATCCTACAGAAGGTATTGAAGGAAAACAAGAAGAAAGGACTAAGCATCAATTGAAAGAAAAGAGAATGTATAGTTGTTAGTCAAAGGAACAGTAAAACATAAAATTACAGATTGAAGATATCAACATCAAGCAATAGTTGTCTATATTTCTGTAATGGGGTGTTGTAATTACTTTTGTCCCCATCTTCAGTGTCATATTCACGACATTTCGGCTGTTGTACGCTCTAGGTGACTGAAATTTCGTTTATTTTGTCCCCCATGGTAGATTGTTCTAGTTCTACGAGCCATATCTCATTGTTACATAATATCGGTCCTCCTATTATAGCAGTGAATTCTGGGAAATTTCATCACAGATTAAGAGATTTGAAGCAACGTTAGTGTGTTACTACAGAAGGATGCCGAGAATATAATGACTTTACAATATAAGCAATGACGATGTTTTAAAGAATTAAATTGAGAGAATTAAAGCAGAAAATACACTTAAACTTAACACCAAGAAATAGTTAACATTTCTAGGGCACATAGTAAGAAAAGCGAGCTTGAAAAATGTGACACTCACAGGACATCTTGAAAGCAAGATGGACAGAGGAATCGAAGCATAAGATGCCTAAGAGCTTGAATAAATGGATGGTGGAACAATGTTTTGGAGAGATAACACAATCTATGAAGACCGACAAAGGGACAGAAAATTGTGCAGAGCCATTATTGTCTACGATATGAGAGCACATTAAAGAATTTAGGTGTTCAATCTCAGCTAGCTGTACTAGTTCCGAATATTTTTATCCAATTATAGACACTTTCACTTTTAATTGTTCGTAATTGTCATCCTCAAATGTCATTTTCAGTGGGTAGACCCATTGTAAAGGCCTACAAAAAAGTCAAAGTATACTAGAAACTAAGAGCCTAATGTAAAAGCTAGCTTCCTAGGTGGTCCCTAGTGTATATAGCACATTTTTAATGGGTGGTTTCCCTTGCTTATGATAGATCACTAGACAAAACAGGCTTAGTAAATATTTACTTGATTCCTCACACACATTGCCAAGAGTTAAAAAATATTTTCAAAGAGGCATTTAATATTTATTCTTTAAAAATTTGTCACACAAAATTAATTACGACTCAGTAGTCAGTTCAATACATTCCGAAATCATTCCAGGACACATCAATCTGGTGCAATGCTTAATAAGCTTGCTCATAGCAGTTTGCTATGGTATAATGTTTAAAAAGCTTATCTCGCGATATTAAATACGATTGAATAATGAGTTCGATCAACACTGGATCTTCTACACTTGTGCCACACCTGAGCTATATATATAAAATCCTAAATTGTTTTATGTGCTGTGTTTCTTCATGATCTGAGAGATCATTGCTCTCCGCAAATGCTTGCATTTTGTAGCTCTAAGCAATATTTGTCTCCTTACTCTCTCAAAGTTCATCTGTGCCTCTTTCCTTCAATATATACTGAGTGTCATTCTTATTTATTCTAGTCTATCATTTTCGTTTCACACTAATACATTTGGGAAAGTCATGAAGCTATTTCTTCTTTAGTCTTTCTAGATTATTTGTTAAATAACAGGGTAGATTCTAGCTTTCTAGTCTAAAAATACAGGGTGACCTAAATAAACGTGAATTTTTTAATTGTGTATTGGCAGACATGAGCAATTGGCAGCATTGAAAAACAGTGGCCTTACAAAGTAAACACTTTGCCATTTCAGTAATCATGGATCAAGATGAATTTCTAAGCAAGTTATGGATGTCAGATGAGGCCCATTTTAATCTCACATGTTACGTGAATAAACAGAACTACCGTTCCTTGGCAGACACAAATCCTAATGAAGTTAATGATCGCTCTTTGCACGCTAGTTAGGGGACAGTATGGTGTGCTGTTTCCTTACATGGGATCATCGGACCTTATTTTGTTGGAAATTAATAGGGGATCTCAGTCACTGTCACGGTCTCAACAGCAGATTTCAAGAATGCATTCGTACGGGAGGACTTCTTCTACAGGACGTAATTTTTAAAAATGAAAATTCTATCATTGTTTCATAAATGGCATGTTTTAAGGTTTTAGTTACTTTGAATAAAAGTTTTCTTCCATCACTCTTGGATTGTTAAAAAGTTCCCGCTTTTTGCGTCACCCTGTATATCGGTATGTATTCATATCTGTAGAGAAATCAAGGAGTAACCACTTCGTTATATTTCATAATAAGTTATGCCAATTTTTACAGGTGGAAGAGGCTGGGCCAGTATGATCATCGATGGGTCAGAATACCGCGTGAGCGTGTTATGACAGTAATGGATTGTCTTAGCCTAGGTTTTGTAAGTTTATAATACCAAAGTAGTGTGAAGATGTCATAGGGACGCAGAAAATTTAAAGTGTTGATACACTTCTCAAACCCAGTTTCTAGATACAGGTTGAGGCCACACAAAATGGATGCTAAACCAACGAGCAGCATATATTCCCTTTGTTTTTTTTCTAATCAAGTTCACCTCAAGCAAGAGAGTAAAGCCACTAAGACACAAAGGGATATTAGTTATAGAAGAATGAGAAAAAGAAACATCTACCTAAACTTATTTATAAATGGAACTTTGTGTGTGTACGTCTGTGTGTGTGTGTGTGTGTGTGTGTGTGTGTGTGTGTGTGTGTGTGTGTCCGTTACCTATAGACTCCGAAACGGCAGAACCAATTTTCTTGAAAATTTACACAGTTGTACTAGAAGCGTCTGCGAGTGTTCTTAGCTAGGTTTTGTGTCAAGGTACCCCCAATATATATCGAAAATCGATAATCGAAAAAATCGGGTTATAGAAGGAGTGATCCGATTTTAATCAAATTTCATATACTCATAGACAAAAACATAAGAAACAATATTCAGAAGTTTCAAGGTTGCAGTTCTTACAATAGTGCAGAAAATCTATAATATATATATAAAAGGCAAGTTGTTTGTGTGTGTGTCTGTTTATCTGTCTGTATGTCCTTTATACAAATCCACAATTTTTATCCGATTCTCACCAAACTTCACAAAATCGGATTATAGAAAGAGTCGTCGGATTTTAATCAAATTTGATACACTCATAGACAAAGACATAAGAAACGATATTCAGAAAATTCAAGGTGGCAGTTCTTACTTGCAGAAAGCCGATAATATATATATATATATATATATATATATATATAAGGCAAGATGTTTGTGTGTGTGTCTGTTTATCTGCTTGTATGTCTGTATTTTTTCAGCCCTTTTATTCTAATTTTTGCTTCGGGTTTGGCTCTAAGTAGATATAATTGTAGTTCTTAGTCACAGCCATGATGCCATTTACTCAGAGGACTTATTTACCCTTCAAAATTCAGTTTACGACGAAAAAACGTATTTGATATCGATACCAGGAAATCAAAATTTGACTTACATCCATTCATTTTTCTTTCACTCTACGGTTGAGCTTTAACTGGAAACAACTATTGCTTTTTAGTCTTTCGTGCCAACGTCCAAAGAGTCTTAGCTTAAAGACCATGGATTAGTTTAAAAGCTTTCATTGCACCTGAGCAATGCCGGGCTATACTGCTAGTGAACCTAATAAGTGAAGTGAATTATAAGTGAACAGAATTATGTGAAATAGTACAAAACAACGTAATAGTATAAAAGTAGGTGTATTGACAGGAAAGAGAAGTATTTATAAGAGGTGAGGATTAGTAGAGTACAGAACAAGGTAATTAGTATACAGTATCGTCGTAGAGACGTGATAGATTGACTAGTAGAACACTTCCGGTGCAATACCGTAAATACCCGACTGACTTGCTCACTCGACTTCCTTCTTCGATGTATAATCACTGCTATTTTATATAGTAATTCGAATAGTCCATTTCCGTGGAAAGGTGGAGAGCGCCCCAACAGGTGTATGTTAGATAATGGTTTACTCCGGACTTTAAGCGTTTAAAATTTGAGTTTTTAGAAATGACTCCTCTCAGAAGTTTTTTTTTCACAAAATAGTACTTCTCAGGATTTTATTCGTTTTTATGATTTATCAACCTTTTTGTTTGTTATTTAAAGCACGTCTCAGTGCCAAGTGTTACCAAGGGGTTATCAGGTAGAAATTGTCTAACTGTAACTCTTATTTCCAACTGTATAAAAATAGCATGGCGATAATCCAGTCCTTTGTATGCGGTATGGCAAGTCGTAGCTGTTTAGATCTGAACTGTCATAACATTTGCCATGGTAAATCTGCGCAACACAGTCTTCCAACCTTAATCTTCTTGGACATATGCCGAACGAAGTAACACTTAGACAATATCGATAACACCTCACTTTTCCCGAAAGAAATTTAAAAATGTCTCCTTGCCAACAAGTTTTCGGTATAATGCACGTGTGTTGTCTATGGAAAAAAGTCGTCAACAAATGAGACGCTACAGACTGTTACACCTAATAAAAAAATAGTTCTAATGGAAGAGTATTAGGCGGAAGTTCTGAAGGTCATACTTTTTTATATTGATACCAAGTTCGATTTAGATATGTGAATTTTTTACGCGCAAATCCAGTGTGTAATCAATCAAGGAAACCAGAATTATATAATCACTGTTTAAGGGGATCCAAACGGAATGGTCTTATCACGAATGCCACTGAAATTGTCTTACTGCCTCCTACAAGGTACCACCTTAGGCAAAGGATGCAGAGATAGACTGAGTCCCACTCCAACACTTGTCGTTATGTTTCTTTGGCCTAAGATGTTACCTTGTAGAACGCTATTGTAAAAGTAGTCAACTTCACTGAGTGTTTTTTTTTTCAGTATGGTTCACACTGTATAAGGCCCAAGGATCAGTCGATGTAGAAGGGTTACGCTAAAGGATCGCTTGTAAGGTTAGGAGGGGAAGATAACTGTTGACTCTAGACTTGAACAGATTAAGATTGTAGTGATTGAAGCTGTTTAAGTGGAAACTACTTCTCGCCGATGAAATAGGGAAGAGTGTGTACGGGGTTTGCTATTATGTAAGTGGTATGGTGGGTCCTAGACGTAAAGGTCAGATTTGGTGAAATCAGGTGAACATTTTCTATAGTTGTAGCGATAGATCAGTGAGAGACTCGACATACTCCGCCTGTGTGTGTGTGTGTGATAGATAGATAGATAGACAGATGTGAACAGACTGCAATAGATAGATAGATAGATAGATAGATAGATAGATAGATAGATAGATAGATGTTAGCAGACTGCGATAGATAGATACAGAGTGAGAGGGTGTTGGAAGGGTGGAAAGTATTTTTTCTGCAACAAGGCTTTTGAACTCTTTGAAAACGGGAAAGTGCGGACTAATCAGCTTCCGCTCAAATATGGCAACAGTACTCTATTTTTAGCCTGATCTGGCTCTTATAAACGGTAGAAGATAGCATGAAGAGTTGGGTACTTACAGGAGCGTTACAAAGTTTATTGTGTAGTTGTCTACCAAACACCGTTAAAAGAAAACTGTTTACATAAACATTAGAATATTTGTATATCTCAGTCCATTCCTTTTTTACGGTAAGGTTTAGTCTGTACAATATGCGGGGGTCACTCACAATAGGGGATTACGTTAAGAGGTGGTTTATAAATAGTTCTACTGTGAAAAAATTGACTGTAATGATGAAAACTAATCGACTGATTGATCGATTCGTTTTTATGGCTTATCGATAATTTGCATGTTATTTAAAACCAAAAGACATTTTAGATTATAAGGAAAAAGGCTAGCCATATACCCGCATGTGGGAGAGCTAGGTTTGGAATAGAAAGTATTTCTTCTTCAACAAGGCTTCGGATACGCTTTTGAACTTTTTAAAAACGGAAAAATGAGGACTTCCGCTCAAATATGGCAACAGTACTCCATTTTTGGCCTGATCTGGCTCTTATAAACGGTAAAAGATAGTCTGAGGAATCAGGTACTTACTACAACAATACAAGGAGCTAATTATTTTCCCTGAAATAATATAAAATGAGGAACGGGCTGCTCCCCTGAGGTAAGTCTGTAAGAACACCGCAAGGCAGTAACATGAGGGGAGATAGAAAAATCAGGTCTAGTTGGCGGGAGAAAGGGGATCACAGTCCACTATGAGATGAATTTGAAAAAATCAGTAGAGAGCACCATTAAAAAATTTCGTAAATTCAAGGAATCAGCACATGTGTTAAGCTAGAAAAGTCACCTAAGCTGTTGAAGTATAAAAATGAATACAATATGAGAACCAGTAGTACGGAAGGCTAGAAAAAATCATTAGCTTCAAAGATTGCAATATAAGCTGTAGTAAAAAAAAATAGTTACAAAGATATTAGGTTTATAAGTGCCAAAATTCATACACTGTTGTCCTTAAGGACACGCGGCCTAATAGATTTTAGCGTTGTTTAATTACAATGAACTAGAACAATCTACCCTGGTGAACAATATGAAGGGTTCAGGTCGAAATTCCAATCACCACAAGACGGTCGGTGCGTACAACAGCCAAAACGCCGTGAATGTGGCAACAAAGATTAGAACAACAGACCAACAATCTAAATAGTACACACACACACACACACACACACACACATATATATATATATATATATATATTGATTGGTTGTTTAATTACTTTTTAGTTTTTGGTTATAATAAAATTAGGTGTTCAATACAATAATATTGAAGAACTTTTGAATAATGTTCATTTGTAAACGAGTTATTACGCGACCAACGTTTCTACCATGTGGTGTCTTTGCAAATCGCCTGAAGACACCACATGGTAGAAACCTAGGTCGCGTAATAACTCGTTTACAAATGAAGAATATATATATATATATATATATATATATATGTGTGTGTGTGTGTGTGTGTGTGTGTGTGTGTGTGTGCCGTTTGTCACATACACACATATGCATGTATAAAGGTTAAACATATTTAATTGAATACTAACTAATCAATAAATTTTCCAATTAAAATATCTAGCTTCTGCAAACTACACGCCTGATGTTTATAGCTTATGTAAATCAAGATTATCTGGTCGATAGATTTCATCGACATTCAATGTATTAGCATGAGTTTGACCGCCGAAAGATCAAGAAGATATTAATGAAGAACTTCTGCCATCGAAATTCATAACTGATTATCAGGGGATTTCCAAGGCAAAATAGCCAAAGCCATTCCTGTCAATGAACGAAATTCAGTTTTCTATTGACTGAAAACCTTCATACAAGTAATTTTCTTCAGGGCGATTCACAAAGCTTTGTATTGGCCAGGCCATTTGAGTTAACCTTATTCAAGTATGCAATGTCAACTCTACACTAAAATAACCTTTGGAGATTCAGTTGCACCACCCTTCATAGAAGTAAGGTACACACTTACACAGTCACGTATACTGTTACCTAAAATCGTTGAATTATGCAGACCCTTAAAGTTTTTTAATCGTTTCATTCCAAGTAAGGCGGTACCACCACTGATGTGCAGAGGACTACATAAGACTAAAAGTTTAGACAGAAGAGTGAAGAGAAAGACGAACCAGTTACAGGGGGGGTGTCAGAGAAAGGAGAAAGAGAAGGATAGGAACACAGGTGTGAAGGCAGTTACGAAGGTAGAGAGAAAGGAAAAGAACAAGATGTACGGGGTGATGTAGAAAGGACTGGAATCAAGTGGATAAGATATGGGTATTGACATTGCATCTAAATTCCTGGAGGTCGTAGCCATCAGGAAAGCAAGTATATGGAAACGAGTTCCACATGCGAGAAAAGAAGCTGGGGAGTATAATTATCGGCTGCATTTGGTTGATCTAACTGTAAATGGGTGGGACCTTGTTGCCAGTATGGTTGCACGAATGAATTATTGTGGCGGGGCAATTAAAAAAAATAGTCTGGGATCTATAGGCAGTCGACCTTGTCAAAATTGACATTTTTTCTGGTTCTGTTCTCTCATTTGCCCAAATGATTATTGAATCTCTCGTTTTTTGTAGCGACAGTTGATGAAATATTTTATCAATATATTAACCAGTTGTATATACATTTTATTTTTTTAGTTATTGTGGCGAACAATTACGTAAAGGCAAGCAAGTCAGGGTGGCTTGTATCTGGGGTAAAGGAAAATACGTTCCTGATCTCAATACATGACAAGTATTAGCGGCATTTTGTTCTTTGAAAATGGCATGAATCTTCCCTCCCCTCGTTCAGTCAGTCAGTTAAGTGCCATACGTAAAACACGCTTGGGTGATCATGTCTCGAAAGAAAATCCAATTTTAATAATCTTTCTTTTTTATTCCACTTCCAATATCTCCTTGCGTCTTAGTGGCATTATCAACATATTTTAGGTAAAATGATTAAAAACACGTAGATACTTGGTTATTTTTAAAAGAGTTTATATATGCCATTATTCAGTCAGTTAAGTGCCATACGTGATACACGCTTGGGCGATCATGTCTCGAAAGAGACATGACTGACCGGGCAGAAGATTATCCCGCAGTAGGTTGCCATTGCTTTCTGCGGTAGGCTGGTTGCCAGTCAAGGCTATAGAGCCCAATCTCTCCTGTTATTTAACCCATAACTGGAAGGAAGAGACGGATTAATACCTTTCCTAAGGGTATTTGCGCGTTAAGTGAATGCAATGAATCCAACTGGAATTCGAACTCGACTTCCCCAATTTCTCGTTCCGAGCCGATGTCTACTGCAACACAACGCATATTGGTTAAAAATTGTATATTCTATAACATTTTTTGTACAGCTCAGCATAGTTCGACCAGTATTAAGTCGTGTGCTGATTCGTCGAACTGAAGGATGCCATTTAGCTTAGTAACTGAAGACAAATGCGAAGAACGTTAATTAGCCAATCGGCCGTGGTGGTGGTGGTGGTGGTATGATAAAGGGGGATGAAGCGGAGGAGAGGGAGAAGAAATTGGGACGTTGGTGATGTGTGCGAGAACTCAAGCAACGGCAGTCTGGAAACTAAAGTATTTAGTGTCGTACGACCGACGTAAGAGAAAACGCAAACACATTTACGAAACTGCTCGCTTCACGTGTTTATCGAAAAAGTCGCGTTAATATCAAAAAATAGAAATGTGGGTGATTTAGGTATGCGACATATTCAAGTTTTATCGGAGACATCTTTATTTTCAATTTATTACTCTTTCCTCTAGCGATGAAAATAGTTATTCTGGAACAAGGTAGAACGCGGTCTAAACGTTCGGCTTTATTGATCTCTACGTTGCTGAACTTGGGAGGGTAAGAAAATTTGAACATGTTAGAAGGAAGTAGAAACCCAAACCTAAACACAAAAAAAGATGAACCCCAAAAGACCGGGAATAACGTGTATAGAAACCGAAGTAATATGCAGAACTTAGACCTGATCAATTATATTATATGAAGTTACATATTATATGAAATTTTTCATATATTCCCTTTCATGATCCCGTATTGCTTCTTTATGTATCGTGTCCTTTAAGGACGTAGATGATCATGGACCTCCATTTACCCTTATCCCTTTACGCGCTTAATACTTTTCCTCTTTCTTTCACTATACAGTCAGTTTTAGACCCACTGGAGTGAGAGGTTGTCATTTTATATTTGTTCCTCAGATGAAGAAATGTGCAGTTGTGTGCGTTAAAATGAATCTGTTTTCAAGGTGTATGAGAAAATTTGTTTGGTCTTGAAAAATATTGCGTCATCTGTGATTCCATCATAATTTTATCATGTTCAGACACTGTTGTCTCGACTGACAATTAATTGTCTTACGCCCATTGTCTGCAATGGACGTTACTCCAAGGAGGCGCGCGAAAATTGTAACGCTGCAAAAACACACTGGCAAGCCTTACAGAAATCAGAGATATTGTTGATGTCAGTCTTTTTATTGACAATTTTGTCAGCCCAAAACGTAAAGGAAAATGCGATCGGAAGAGAAAAACAACGCATAAGTGATCAGGGAAGTGTGAAAGATCATAGAAAGACAGTATTCGTCTTGTTTCAATTAATTTTAACAAGGGTGTATATCAATAGTTGTAGGAGCAGATATGTTTTCTTATTGTCGGCTCGCACTCCTTCTCTCTGTACAGGAGTAGAGGTTTATCCTTTGTTTCCTGTTTAGAATTTATCTTCTGGTTCCTTCTATTCTTTTCTATTCTCAGCAAACGTTTGCATCTTTTTAACGTTACCGCCTTGCGTGCGGTGAAATGATAAAAAATGAATATGAAGTTGGTTTACACAAACTAGCGTCTATTGCACAGGTAGAATGCCTAAAATGGTCGTCAGGTGGAACTTCTCACTATGAGGAAAAGGCACCTCGAATTGGGATAAGAGTTAACAAGCTATCTCAGTAAAATGATTAAGATTGAGCAGTGAGTTCGATCCTCACTGGGTGCCCCATACTTTCGGATTTGTGTCACATTCTAAGACTTCTTAGAAAGTCACCGCACTTAGAGGATAGTTTTTTTTAGCAACCATTTATGGAAAGTGCGACACAGAGATCCAAAGGCGGATTGACATGGCAAAGGACGCTTTCCAGAAGTTGAGTAGAATATTAAAAGACAGGAAAACTTCGCAAGAAACAAACAAAAGAGTACTAGATTTCTGTGTGATGTTAGTTCTTCAATATGGCAATGAATGTTGGACAATATCATCAAAGATGAAGGAAAACTTGAATGTGGTTCTACAAAAAGATACTGCGGATATCATGGACCGATCATGTGAGTAATGATGAGGTGTTGGAAATGATGGAAACGAAATGGAAATTAATATTGAGCATCAGGAAGAGACAGCTGAAGTTTTTGGGACATGCAATGAGGAAGGAGGGCTTGGAGAACCTGGTTCAAACAGGCTAGATAGAGAGAAGAAGAGACAGCGAATAACATATTTGATTGGCCTGATCAGGTGGATGACAGAACAGGGGTTGCGTGGTGTAACAAAAGAAACCGTGCTAATGGCCATCAGGAATAGGAAGACGTGGAAAGCCATGATTGCCTACGTTCTGAAAGGACAAGAGACATAGAAGAAGAAGAAGAAGAAGAAGAAGAAGAAGAAGAAGAAGAAGACGTTTATTGAAAGAAAACCTGGTTGTTCATTAAAGAGCGGCTCGATAATCTTTTATCACAAGGGATCTATTAAAATTAAATCGGCTTAAAAGACATTTTTGTTTGTACAAATATATTAATCTAAACCTAATCGGTGTATAAAAACGTATTAAATAAGTTTTGTAGTCGTTAAAAATCTTTGTTTGATCACTCATGAATCAGTGAACTTCCCTTATTGACGAAAAATATAAAAATAAAGTATATTTTAAAATCTAATATTTGTTCCTTATTTACTTGAATTTGTATAATTAATGTTTACTTAAAACAACAGCAGGATTCTAAAGTCACTTTTGAAAATCATGGCTAAGATTGAATTGAGTACTGAGGATCAAAACTGCTAAAATTTAGAATCTTTTTTAAAAATAAATTATCTTTGACCTTATATAATTATATATTGATATAATTTTCCATAATTTTGTTTTATGAAACTGATTAGACTAAAATAGCAATAAATGAAATATATGATATTTTTGTGTTTTGCTCATTGTAATTATTTTTCTAAACTTTTAGTTTTAAGAGTTGTTTGAACTTTTGTAGAAAAAGTAATTTAACAGTTGTGAAATTAAAAAAAAAATGTTAAACATTTTCGCTCAGAAATGACATTAAACTTTATTTTTCAGTGTTTCAAACAAATAAACTGGATGAATTTCATAATCACACTGAATATGTTCAGTTTTTTTTCTTGTAATAAATATTTGATTTATATATTTCCTGTCCAATCTGAAAGAAAATAATATGCTTTATTAAATTTTGCAAGCAGTGTCTCTCAACCAGGAAATTTTTAAAAAAATTTATTGAATTAGTTTTGGGTGATTTTAGAGGAATTTGTCATTATGTTCGCGAATGATGTTACATTATTTTATATTGGCAGCTGATCCAATTCTAACATGTCTCTGGGGATAAATGGCTGATTACATTCAATACCGCCAAAACCAAACTAGTTACATTCTATCATCGCCGATGGATGTCTCCTCAGGGAGGTCTCGTGCTTTCAGTGACGGTATTTACCCACCTTCCCACGTCAGGCGAGATGTGACACAAGGTTGCTTTCAGTGACTATTGGTCCCTAAATTCATCCCAAAATTTAAGTGAAACTCCTACATACAGTCGATTGCTAAAGATGCAAGAAAATCAGTCGGATCCCTGTAATGCTCCAGTAAGTATCTCACTCCCAATGCTATCCTCTAACTTTTTAAGAGCCAAATCTGGCCTAAGATGGGGTCATCTTCTTCATCATCATTTATCCATCACACCCAGATGCTGTTTCTGTAATAAACTTTTTTTACGGGGTAGGGTTGTTAGCCCTGCACCCAACCCCAAAACCTGGAGGACCATTCTTGGTCCTTACGTTTACAGCACCTGGCATTCCCAAATGATCACCCATGTAAATAATGACCAGGGTCGATGTTGCTTAACTTCGGTGATCGGACGGGAACCGGTGTATTCAACACGATACAGCCGCAGACTATATGGGCTAAGATGGTCTAAGATCATCTAAGATGGGATACTGCTGTCATATTTAGGCAAGAGCTGGCCAGTATTTACTTTCTAGTCTCGATAGAGTCTAAAAGCTTCGCCGGTTCCTTGTGTGTGACAACTTATTTTCCTGTCGGCAACACCACCTCTCACTGCTCTATCGCTACATCCATGGAAATTACTCAGACAAATTACATCTCTTACTAAAATATTACTCCCGAAATATTTTCTAACACGATAATCCCTTAAACCTAATAGGCATTCATGAATTTATGAATTAATGAATTAAAACTGAAAATGTCATCTAAAAAGGATTATTTCTTGAGTTTCTTTTCTTTTTTTCTTTTTTGAGCTGATAATGTTTGTTTTGCTTTTCTTAATTTTATTAGCGAAAAATACGAACGCACTTTAGATAAATTACTCATAAACCCCTCAGTGGCCCCCATCCCATTTTGGAACGTTAGACATTAATAGGTCAAAAGTAGGAATTTATAGTTAATACCAGATGTTTATAACCATATAATTAATAACCGTTTTCTTTTTTAAAATAATTATCACCGGATGTTTTAAAAAATAAAACCTGTAAGTTATATCGGATTTTAATTTTTGTAATTAATACCAGTATTGCAACCTCGAATTAACTCCCTCTCAGAATGAATTCATGAGAAAAACTCAATGGAGTGTCTTTATTCTTTGATACTATGCAATTAGGCCACATGATCTTCTGGAACTCATTTGACCTTTATGGACTTGGTAAGTGTTCTAAAATTAATCTGAGGGACATAATCAGAATTCTGAAGTGTTCTAGTTGTCTTGCCAGTGAATTCATCGCAAAAACCCAGCGGACAAAGGCAATTCTAAAAACCCCAGTGAACAAAGCCAATTCTAGCCTCGTATTCCAAAAGAAGACAAAATCTATAAGTTTAATTAATAAGATCATGTATAAAGGTCTATCGCTTGTTATATTAAGATAACATATACATATATATTCATTTTCATGCAGGTACCCCGGCGTGGAGTCATGGTTAACAAGTTTGTCTCGCAAGAACCTGTTACAACTGAGTAGTGGGTTCGATAATATAGTCCATACTTTTTGCTTGATGTCGCTTAGAAAATCAATATTTCTATTCATTTTCATGCATTCGTTTGAAGTGATTATTCTTAATTCAGTCAGTGATACACGCATGGGCAATCATGTCTCTTTCGAGACATGACTGACTAGGCAGAAATTTTTTTGTATTAGGTTGCCATTTCTGTGGTAGGAGAATTCAATCTGTCCTGCTATTCACCCATACGTAGAAGGAAAAAAGATGGATTAATACCTTTCCCAAAGGCATTTGTGCGTAAGTGAATAAAATTAATTCGACTGGAATTCGAACTCGACTTTCCTATCTTTCATTCCTAGCCTAAATTCATTACACCACAACGCAAATTCTTAATTATGTACGCATAAATAGAGCATAATTTTTTGAGTATGAAATTAGTGTACATATTGGATATTCTGTTTATAGTTTCAATTTGACTATTGGGTGTGTATATTGAATATTGTACCTATTTAATTGTATACATCGGATAATAATATTTTGTCACCGTTAACGTAAAAATTTAATTAAAAATTCCTTGATTTTTTCAATGTTAAATTCGTTTATTTTCTGTGAGAAGCTTTTTTGTTCACTTTTCGAATAAGCGGCTAGGATTTTGTTCATGTTACTCTCAAATTATATTTGGGTATAGTATAACTTAGAATAGTTTCAAACAATGGCTGGGACTAATTTACTGCACGCCTTGAGTTATAAAATAGTCTAAACAATACTTGCTAGACTAATTTATACTTTCTTTTACTATTAGTAACAACCTGCATGGGTTTTTCGTAATAGGAATGTTAAGTGATGGTTCCAAATTACAGACACGTAATAATGGCATGTGCGGTGTGGTACAGTGGATATCGGCTCGGAACAAGAAACCGGAGAGACGAGTTCGAATTATAGTTGAATCTATTGTATTCATTTACGCGCAAATACCCTTGGGAAAGGTATTAATCCGTCTCTTCCTTCCACTTATGGGTTAAATAGTAGGACAGTTTGGGTTCTATAGCCTTGGTCGGCAACCAATCTACCGCAGAAAGCAATGGCAACCTACTGCGGGATAATCTTCTGTCACAGAAGATTATCCCGCTTGGACAGAAGATTATCACGCTTGGGCGATCATGTCTCTTTCTTTCGAGACATGATCGACCAAGCGTGTATCACGTATGGCACTTAACTGACTGAACAATGGCATATATAAACTCTTTTAAAAATAACCAAGTATCTACGTGTTTTTAATCATTTTACCTAAAATATGTCGATAATGCCACTAAGACGCAAGGAAATATTGGAAGTGGAATAAAAAAGAAAAATAATTAAAATTGGATTTAAATTTTTGAAGTTCGTAATTGACTGGAAAGCGAGAGGCCGGAAAAGAGCTCCGCGCTTTTGAGAAGCGCTAGATAATTAATTATTTATTGATTGATTTGTTTTCTACAGGTTATTAACCCTTTACAGTGCCAAATACCCTTGGGAAAGGTATTAATCCGTCTCTTCCTTCCAGTTATGGGTTAATTAGCAGGACAGATTGGGTTCTATAGCCTTGGTCGGCAACCAGTCTACCGCAGAAAGCAATTGCAAACTACATTTTTTTTTTAATCATATCACCCCGAGCAAGGTGGTAACGCCACTGATGTGCAGGGAGCTACGTAAGAGTGAAAAGATTAGAAGATAGAAAGCCGGAAACCACATCCTAAACAGGGAACAAGGGATGAGCCTTTACACCTGTTCAATAGACGTGGGTGGAGTGAGAACCGGGCGATAGTTTAGTCTATCTATTCCAATTGAAAAAAAAAAAAGAAAAGAGTAAAAAGATTGGAAAAGAGAAAACCGGAAACCACATCCTAACCAGGAAACAAGAGATGAGCCTCTTCACCTTTTCAATAGACGTTGGTGGAGTGTGAACCGGGCGATGACTGACTGGGCAGAAGATTATCCTGCTATCGCCCGGTTCACACTCCAACCACGTCTATTGAACAGGTGAAGATGCTCATCCCTCTTTCGAGACATGATCGCCCAAGCGAGTATCATGCATGGCACTTAACTGACAGTTTATTGAAAGCCAGAAAATATTTTAGATTGTAAGAATACTTTTTTGAGATAATAATGGTTTATTTGTATAAATTTTAATTATTAACTCAAGCTTGGAGTAAGTAATTCATCCTTCTTCTTCTTCTTCTTCTTCTTCTTCTTCTTCTATGTGCCCTGTCCCTTCAGGACGTAGGCGATCATTGGTTCTCCATGTCTCCCTATCCGTTGTGGCTCTTAGTATGTTTGCTCCTGTTGATCAGACCCTGCAAATATGTTATCCGCTGCCTTCCTCTGTCTCTCCTTCCTTCTATCTGACCAGTCAGTATCAGGTTCTCCAGGCTCTCTTTCCTCATTGCGTGTAGGAAGTCTTAAAAAAAAGGTCGTAATGGCGCGCTTGCGCATCGGTTATACGAGAATGGCACATTCTTTCCTACTAAGGAAATTCAACCGGTGTGCGAATCACGTAAAATGAAAACATATTCTGACAGTGTTCAGAACTAGCTATATCTAGACAGCAATTTTTCAATACTGATAGCATGCTTGAGCTGTTCAATAATGTAAATATAGATAATATACTATCAAATCTAAAAGTGGTCGGTCTCTAGAAAAAAAATAGAACAAGATGAAGCAAAAGGTGTTTTTTTTAATTTACTAGAAATACATTCGGAAAAATAAAAAAATATTACAAGTAATACATTTTTGAAAAATTATATATTCTGTTTATAATCAAACAGATGAATTCGAAAATTTTCGTAACAATTTTTCGTAACAAAAATTTATCCTAAATGATTAGGCCGCTAGAAATAAATATTTAATACTGTTTGATTATAAACAGAACATCTACTTAAATACCAGTATCGATCAAAAATAATGTTCAAACAAATCATTTCAAAATTGTCAGTAGTTTATAAACAGCTTAGTTAATCTTCGTTAATTTCCATATATATATATATATATATATATATATATATATATATATATATATATATATATTCAGCAAAACAACTTTTAGGAAAACATTAACAACAATACGTTTTGATGAAAAACAAAATTATTACCAGCAATGCATTCGACATTTGACAAAGCACTCTACAGAAATAAATGCGTCAATAGAGCATGATCTATAAACTGATATCTTAAAAATAGAACGCGTATTCTATTGATATAGAACCCATCCTAAAAATCTTGTCGGTATTAAATAATTCATTGAGGTTGATTTGCCGTAAAACAAAAACAAATCAAACTTATAGCAAGTGAAGAGTTGGATTCGTACTTTTCTCAAAGATATTTAAGCATAAGTAACCATAAAGATTGGGTACTATAGCATTGGTTGTAAACCAGTCTACCGCAGAAATTAATCGCAACCTACTGTAGAAAAATCTACTACCCAGTCAGTCATGTCGCTTTCAAGACATGATCCCCCAAGCGTGTATCCCGTATGACATTTAACTGACTGACTGACTGAAACATAAAGATCACAAAGTGAATTGGAACAATTCTGAGATATTATCCATTATTCCACCCGAACAACGAAGCATTTTATATTTCCAAGTGTTCACCCATCAAGGTACCAACCAGGTTAACGTTGAATAACTGCAGTAATGGTAGGGGCACCGGTCTTTAAACATGATGTGGCTGTATGCCCTTTATATCAAGCGCACATTCAAGTTTACAGGACTCGGTATTCCCAAGCGGTCTAAGTAATGAACCGGCTCGACGTTGCTTAACTGCGGTGATCGTAAGGAAACCTGTGTTTCAACATGACGTGGCCGTATACCACGCGCACAGTCGAGCTTACACCACCTCGTATTCCCAAGTGGTCAACCATCAACTTACTGAACAGACGTTGCTGAAACGGTGTTTCAACGTCATTTGACCGTAAGCCGAAGTGAATGAAAAAATTGAAAATAAGGAATATATTTGAGTGATGTGAAATTCGCATAAAAAAAAACAAACACACAAACAAACAAAACAACAACAAAAAAACAGACTCTTGACGCTACATGATTTTTAATCTATTCTTTACCTAATATAAGGCCTAAGAGCTATCATGTATAACCGGAGAGTCGAGTTCAAATTCACTTTCCGTCAGTCAGTTAAATGCCACACGGGATACACGCTTGGATGATCATGTCTCGAAAGCGACATGACTGGTTGAGCAGAAAATTTTTCCGCAGTAGGTTGCCATTAATTTCTGCGGTAGACTGGTTGCCAACCAAGGCTACCCAATCTTTATGTTTACTTATACTTAAATATCTTTGTGAAAAGTACGAATCCAACTCTTCACTTGCTATGAGTTTGATTTGTTTTTGTTTTACGGCAAATCAACCTCAATGAATTATTTAATGCTGACAAGATTTTTAGGATGGGTTCTATATGAATAGCATGCGCAATAATCGACGTTTTATCACATCTTATTTGTTTAGTATTCTACACGTTTATTTGAAGTTGAAATCTTGCGTTCCCAAATATATCTGGGCGTATCCAACAAAAGGGATGTGCGTTGTGGTACCGTGGACATCGACTCGGAATGACAAATCGGAGAGCCGAGTACGAATTCCAGTTGAATTCGTAGTATTCACTTACGCACAAATAGCCTTGAGAAAGGTATTAATCCGTCACTTCCATCCGGTTGTGGGTTAAATTATTAGACAGATTGTGTTCTATAGCCTTGACTGGCAACCAGTCTACCGCAGAAAGCAGTGTCAAACTACTGCTGGATTATCTTCTGCCCAGTCAGTCATGTCTTTTTCGAGACATGATCGTCCAAAACCTGTATCCCATCTGGCACTCAACTGACTGACTGATCCAACAAAATTTTGTCAAACATGCTGATAACATTCAGTTCTTGATAATGACTGAGAGGTTCGTAAATACTCGAATATAAGCAGAGAAAATATATGGTCTTCAACTTTGAGTTTTTAATCTATTGTTTACCTAATATAAGGCTTAAGAGCCACCCAGTTTACAAGGCTTAGTGAATAAGTCTGTTGCAAGTGCATAAAGTGAAACTTATTAAGATATGCAGCATAAATAGTGTCTGACCTTCAACTTAAAAACGTTAACATCATAATGATCAGTAAATCATACTCTCGGGAGTCTATTCAACATAGTATCGGTTTTTTGGAATGCACTGTTTGGATTTTATTGATTCACTAATTTGTTTTTTAAAACGGCTGATCAATCTTTTCAGTGTTATTTAATGCCAGAAAATATTTTTTATATTGTCAGATTTTTTTGTAAATATTAAAAATTTCCTGATACAAGTGCTACTGCTTAACTGGGAGAAAAAGTGGAGTCATACCTTTCACAAGGGCACATAGAAAATAGAACGAATCCATGTATCCAAGCTTATAGGACCTTGTATTCCCATGCAGTCCCCCATCGAGGTACTGACTAGGTTCGAAGACAACGTGCCCGGAAAATACGTAATACGTAGAAAAGATGACTGACTTTGATCGACATGGTTGTTTCTTTCTCCATGTCTGCCACAGGATGACGAGAACAAAACTGCAACCAGCCTCGTTACCCAGCGTGAACAACAGACGAGAGCAATGAAAGACAATGAAATTAGTCCAGGCAAAACAATACAATTATATTGAATAATCATATCTTCATATTAAAGAGTCTGAGCACGATTTTTAAAACCGTGAAAAATACCCAGACAGAATCAGAAAATATCTATAAAAATGAGTTCTCTCAGAAGAGAAGAAAATTGACGTTGCTTTTCTTTTTCATGTTTTTTTTTTCATTTCACTCCAAGCAAGGCATTCCACTGCCACTATAGCGCAGGGGGGTTACATAGAGCGATTGGATATAGGAAATGTCAGAAGGAGGGTGATAGACGAGTAAGGAGGTACATAGGAAGAGTGTTTGGGAAAATGGGTGTGAGTTAGTGTGTTAGGACGTGTCTATGCACCTTACATTTAAATTCCTGTAGGTTGTATCCGTCGGGGAAGCAAGTATGCGGAAGGGAATTCCACAGGCGTGAAGTGCGAGAAAAGAAAGCTGTTGGAGTAGAAATTGCGGTTACATTTTATCGGTTTCACTGTAAAAGGGTGGGGCCTATTTGCTAATCTAGTATCTCGTGCAAATTCGTAACTAGGGGGCACCAATGATCTAAGTTCATCGGAGAAGAAGCCGTGAAAGTATTTATAGAAGAGGCACAGGGAAGCCACGTCACGCCGGTGAGAGAGTGACTGCAGGCGGTCAGCCAAGACGGTATCGATCACATTACAGATTCTCCGTTGTATTTTGTCAAGAACCCCGAGGAGAATAGTAGGGTCACTCGACCAGATGTTGCAGCAGTATTCAATACACGGGCGGATGGTAGATTTATACATGTGCAGGATAGATTCAGACGAAAAGAACTTCAGGGCCCTGCACAGAGAACCGACTTTCATAGCAGCGGATTTAGCAATGGATTCGATGTAGTCATTCCACTTGAGGTTCGCTGAGAGTGTGAGGCCAAGGAGGCGTAGTTTTTTACTCTCTGGGAGGCATACCTGTTCCATGCTAATGGGAGGTAGGTGCGGTTGTCTATGGTGGATAATTGATAGCTGCTTCGTTTTGGAAGAATTGAAATTTACGAGCTATTTCTTACCCCAATCCACCACGGATTTGAGGATGTGTCGGTTCCTTTTCTGTTGTGGGCGAGTATAACTCTCCACAACATTCCGTCTTTTGTAACTCTACCGACGATTTTATCAATTTATACACCAGTGCATTGAATACTGCAGCTATTTACGGTCTGGTGCTCCTGCTATTCATCTCGGGGTTTTTTGACAAAATCTAAAGTAGGATCTGTCATGTAATCGATTCTGACTTTATCTCTTAACTTCAATCATTTTCTCACCGACATGACATGGCTTTTTTTTCAGCAAAATGTTTTCATGAAAACTGTTTAACGAGCTTTTGCTGTGGTTCACCGACTACATGAATATAAGAAAAATTGGATCCCACCATTTACAGTTAAAATAGCTAAATGCAATCGCCACTTCTACTCCAATAATTTATTTTGTAGCACTTCTCGCCTTTCGTTTATTTGCTTCCTTAATAACATTGAATTTAAAAAAAGTTAAATGCAAACGACATCTTCTATTTTCTTGAATCCCGTTCATCTTTTGTCCTTTACTCAGTATTCAGTCTATATAACGATCCCGCGTACTAGTGGCATTTCCCAGCCACTTGCATAAGGTGAAATCATTTTTAAAAAATTCATGGCTTATTCAAATTTCGAACCCTTACACTAACCACATATACAAGCATCTAGTATTCCTAAACTGTCACCTCTCTAGGTACTAACCTAGTTCGCCGTTGCTTAACTTCGGTGATCGCAAGAGTAACGATAAGTCCATCAACAAAGAAATACGCAGACAGATTCGCCACTCTACGTGGCATGTCAAGTTCTAGATAAGAAGGTTCTGTGCTATTGAAACTAAGAATGAAGGAAATAAAATTCAAGCATAATAAAAATTTAAAGGGACATAGGTTGTTGGATAAAATTAAAAATAGTTGTTATATATATATATATATATATATATATATATATATATATATATATACATATATATAGTAGAGAGGCACAAATACGCAATACATTATTATGAATACACACAGCTACTTGATGCCCGCATAGAAATACAAGACTCTTTACAAACTTACATATGTATCAAATTATCTACAGTTTTAATGTACGTCATAGGTGATTAACCAATGAGAATTAACCAAGCCAAAATTGAAAATATCAATGTCCTGTCTTTTTTTCTGTTTCCTCTCAATCTCTGACGAAGCTTTAATAAAAGCAAAACCTATTACAGTGATAAACGTTCCATATGGAAATTATTAAGTACATTAAGAGTGACATATTACTGAATCGGAAGTATGACACTAGAGTAAATTGTAAACATTAAATAATTAACTTTACAATCCTTCTAGAATTCTAAAATCTAAGGTTTAGAACTCCAGTAATTATAAACAGTTTACAGTATTAATCTTACTGTCTTGATAATTAAATTTAATTATATGATCTGTTATTTTATCTTTATTTTTATCTTTATTTTCTATTAAAAATTGGAATATATTTACTGCTTTAAATTGAAATTTAATTTAAATTTTTAATTTTAACATTAATTTTTATTTTTCCTTTAATTTTGATTATTTTTTAATCTTTAATTTAATTTCAGTTTAATTTTATTTTATTTTAAATTTTAAATTTTAATTTTAATTTAATTTTTAAATTTTAATTTTTAATTTTAATTTTAATTTATTTTTTATATATAAAAAATTATTTTACTTCTCCAGTTTATTATATTAGCACAAATGAATTTAAATCTTCGTCTAGTATTTTTAAATCAGATCTGCGCGTTTTGAATAATTCTTATGTTTGTACATGTGGTTTCATAATTATTTTTTTAAATGCCAAAGAATTTAGTTTTATACAATATAACTAACGAATGTATTTATCTGCTATTCTCTTCCGGACAAAATTTGAAATTTCTATTTTTTTTTTTTTTTGCCGCTTCTGTTGTCTCCTCCACACTTTCTTCCCTCTGTGCATTTTCTTAATTTTTTCTCTTTGTCAAGCCCAGACGTCGCGTGACCGATATCTGTATCTGTCTTTATTTTGCTTTCTGTCTAAATTTGGGGTCTTTTTCTCTCTGAGCCGTTTTCATTGGCTCTTTCCTCTCTGTTCGTTCTCTCTTGTTTTCCTCTTTGCTTTTTATTTCCTCTTTTTTATTTCTCTTTTTGATTTCTCATCGTTTCTACCCCTTTTCTTAGCCCACCTTTTTTAATATCTTCTTATCTCGTACGAAAATTTTCCAAAAATAAAAGGAAATAAGTTTTTAAATTTTCTTTTCAAAAATAACGTTTATTACCATCATTATTAACTACCTGATGAGACATTGTTCTTTCAATGTCGAAATAAAATGTAAAACTTTGTAACAGATTGTACTTTGTACATGTTCTAAAGTATAATTTATAATATATATATATATGTGTGTGTGTGTGTTTGTAATGTATTTTTTATTAAAATTATCAACGCTCTATCTTAAAAAAAAGGCAAAATCTGCTTGCTAAAATACCTTTTATCAGTAAAACTACTGAAAAAGAACAATCTTAGACCTAAATACTATCACAACTCAACTCAACTCAACTCTCTCTCTATCTCTCTCTCTCTCTTTCTCTCTCTCTCTCTATATATATATATATATATATATATATATATATATATATATATAAAGTTTGAAAGGCTATAGACTGCAGCTTTTATGAATTTAAAGGATAATCCGGCTCCCTTGCACACTTTTCATCCCCCTCTCTTTCCATATATATATATATATATATATATATATATGGAGAGAGAGAGAGAGAGAGAGAGAGAGAGAGAGAGAGAGAAAGAGACGGACTGTGCTTTAAGCTGATAAAAACTGAAGTCTATAGCCCTTCAAGTTTTTATAAAGCAATTATTTTAATTTTCTAGATGTCAAAATATATAGAGAGTTAGATAAACTCAAATGATGTTAGAATAATAAAACTTTGGTTGTTTTATTGATTTTAATGCTCATAATTCATATATTATATATATAATGCATATAATCTTTTTCCTTTTCATGATTGTGTTGAATTATCTAATAATTTGGTTTGCAATTCATAGTGTTATTTTCCAAAGGGATATTTTTTTCGCAAACAAAAGATTGCTATACTACTTTATTTAAGGAATTTGAAGTAATTTTACTTGAAGCTATGTAAATGTCTCTAAAACATATCACGAGTAAGAAATATTCAGTACATGTGTTCAAGGTAACATTGTCTGGCGGGGGGACATGATTTCTTTAGCCTAGGGGCCCCAAAAGCTAATAATTCTTTCCCTGTCTCCTCTCTCTCTCTCTCTCTCTCTCTCTCTCTCTCTCTCTCTCTCTCTCTCTCTATATATATATATATATATATATATATGTATAGTTGTCAGTCCGTAAACGGTGATGATAATCCAATAAGATTTCCTTAATATAAATTATTAAAAGGTAAATCCATATAGAGAGCTCGATGGGTGTTAACCAGAGTGATATGAAGTTTATAAAGGAAAACTCAACACATCATATTAGTTATAAACTATAGTTCATTTCAATGAGCTTAAACAGCTCATCTCATCAGAACCTTTTTACAATATTTTCTCCATCTGGCATAAAATTCAAATAACTTCAAACTGATACTACCTATATCTCTTTCTCCCCTTCCCTCACGTTCCTTTCTTTCTTTCTTTCTTTCTTTCTTTCTTTCTTTCTTTCTTTCTTCCTTCCCCTCCCATTTATTATCATTTATTTATTTGTTTGTAATCTTATGTTTATTATTATTATTTTTATTATGTTCCCTCTTCACTTTAAGAAAAAGCTCATTCCATCAGAAATCTTATGCCAGATGGAGGAAATATTGTAAAAGGGTCTGATGAGATGAGCTGTTTAAGCTCATTGAAATGAACTATAGTTTATAACTAATATGACGTGTTGAGTTTTCCTTTATAAACTCTCTCTCTCTCTCTCTCTCTCTCTATATATATATATATATATATATACACATACTATCCTCCATTTATAGCTTGGATAAACTGTCAGTTCATAATATTTCACCTGAGAACTGCATAGCGCATGAAAATCCGTCTTGGGCTTTACACGTAAGATAATGTGTATTTATTAATATATACTTAATAACTCCACTATATTACGGTGAGCACGGTTTTATTGGCAAGAACAAAATATCTGTATCTGTGAGTTTACATATATATATATATTTTTTCTTTTTCCTTGACCCTATTCCTCTCTTGCCTGCTTTCCTTCGCATTTAAAGCAGAGAAGAGAGGAATAGGGTCAAGGAAAAAGAAAAAAAGAGGAGGAAAAAGTTGGTTAGCACGTAAATTTCTCGAGGTCAAACCCCTAAGTGAATCTCCATTCTGATTAGCCGCACACACACACACACACACACACACACACACACACACACACACACACACAAAACAAAACAAAACGAAAAACACCCACATAGATTCACAGTAAACCGAAAGTATTTGTCATTTAAATGTAAATCGTCTACACAACCACACCAGCATTGCCTGATGATGAGAATTAATCTCGAAACATAGAAATTTCCATGTAGCAATGAAAAATTGACATAACCATATAATTATATTATATTATATTAAGCTCTATAATACTCATTATATTGAGCACTGTTTATAATAAAATAAATGCCAGAGAACTCAAAATATAAAAAAAACCTTGAGTCCTCTTCACTTGGAATTATATATATATATATATATATATATATATTGATATATTGTCATCCGCAGACAGATCTGTTTCGCTGTATCACAGCTCATCGGTACGGTTAGACTCCGATTACTATGGTATATGTGTGTTTGCTTTCTCACTGTCATGCAGTTGTCTTTGTTACTTGCATGCTATTTTCAGCAGTGGCTTATATTCGATTCTAGAAGCTAGAATTTTGAATATTCAAATTGAAATTAGGCGTTTCTATGGCATATGTGTGGCTGGCGTCACAGAATTTTCTCACCTTCATTTCTCCTAATTTGGTTATGCGCCACACAGTCCTAAGCATAACCAGAAAAAGATTTCGTTTGTTTATTTCTAATATAAAATATCGCTTTATTCCTGTCGGCGGTACGGTGTCAGATAATCTACCTTTCAATTCTATGTTATATATTTGACAGGCGTGTGTAACGCTCTGCGTAAATATCTTCATAACTGTTAATAAGTGCGTTTTATGTTCTCAAAATGGTTGCTTTCATAATTTCGGGATATTCGTTACCTTCTTTTCTTTTTAATAGTCAAATAGCATTTATAAAAAAAAAAAACTGGGACTAGGCGTGGACATTTAGCAGTGACAAATAATCGTAAATCAGGAAAAACTGATCAGTCAGAGAATTCGTACCTCCCAACAACTCAAAGGGTGAAATAATAAATCGAAAAAGTAATGTTCCAGACCCAAGTGGGAAGAAGAAAAACTTTTTTTTGTATACTGCCATGTAAGGCAGTAAAGCCACTAAAACACAAATGGTTACTGGGTGTTGAAGATTTAGGAAGAGAAACATTACTAAAGTGCAGGAAGAAAAAAGAGGAGATAGCCATTAACATTTCATTTAAATTTTTGCTGATTGAATTTTCTGGGAAGTATAGAACTAGAAGTGAGTTCTACAAGTAAAAAGTACAAAAAAGAAACTGTTAACATAGAACTTACGGCTACGTCTATCTACCTCAGATGTAAATTGATGAAATCTAATCAGTCTAATAATCACCTTAAATTCAAAAAGTCTACGTACCATATTGAAGGAAACATCCGAATAATTACCCAGAAAGTATTTATGGAAAAGACACAGAGATACAACCCTACGGCGTTGAGAAAGTAACTGAAACCGAGCCGCCAGACCAGGACCGATATTATTGCTGATTCTTTTTTGGATTTTATCACGGGGTGCAATAAAAATAGCAGCGGCATCAGTTTAGATGTGGCATCAATAGTCTACGACTGGACGATTTTTAGACATCGATTACGTACCATATTGAAGGAAACATCCGAATAATTCCCAAGAAAGTATTTATGGAAAAGACACAGAGATACAACCCTACGGCGTTGAGAAAGTAACTGAAACCGAGCCGCCAGACCAGGACCGATATTATTGCTGATTATTTTTTGGATTTTATCACGGGGTGCAAGATAAATAGCAGCGGCATCAGTTTAGATGTGGCATCAATAGTCTACGCCTGGACGATTTGTAGACATCGATTACGTACCATATTGAAGGAAACATCCGAATAATTCCCACGAAAGTATTTATGGAAAAGACACAGAGATACAACCCTACGGCGTTGAGAAAGTAACTGAATCCGAGCCGCCAAACCAGGACCGATACTATTGCTGATTTTTTTTTGGATTTTATCACGGGGTGCAAGATAAATAGCAGCGGCACCAGTTTAGATGTGGCATCAATAGTCTACGCCTGGACGATTTGTAGACATCGATTACGTACCATATTGAAGGAAACATCCGAATAATTCCCATGAAAGTATTTATGGAAAAGACACAGAGATACAACCCTACGGCGTTGAGAAAGTAACTGAAACCGAGCCGCCAGACCAGGACCGATATTATTGCTGATTATTTTTTGGATTTTATCACGGGGTGCAAGATAAATAGCAGCGGCATCAGTTTAGATGTGGCATCAATAGTCTACGCCTGGACGATTTGTAGACATCAATTACGTACCATATTGAAGGAAACATCCGAATAATTCCCACTAAAGTATTTATGGAAAAGACACAGAGATACAACCCTACGGCGTTGAGAAAGTAACTGAATCCGAGCCGCCAAACCAGGACCGATATTATTGCTGATTCTTTTTTGGATTTTATCACGGGGTGCAAGATAAATAGCAGCGGCATCAGTTTAGATGTGGCATCAATAGTCTACGACTGGACGATTTGTAGACATCGATATGTATCATAGTTTTGGAGACAGCTGTTAATTCTGTAATGGATATTTTTTTTCAAAGTTCTCAAAAGCACTTTTCCCTCGGGAAATTTACTGTATTGTTTGGACTTAAGAGTTTAATCTCAATTTTTTTTTCCTAGAGCAACTTAAGAAATACATACGTTCTACCCATGAAGTAGAAAATTCGGTAAGATTCTAAGCATAAGCGTTGCTGGTCACTCATATCTGGGATTGTATACCATGTTTCAGATTTACTATTCTCTCACGTTTTCATTAATTGTATTTTTTACAGTGATTTTTACCTGTACAAGGTCCTAGAGACCCTCGTCGTAAAGGTTTTAAGAGATACAATTTATGCGTATATTATTTTAAGCTATCGGTTAATGATTAAGATTGTAGTGATCGGGAGAGCATTCACTTGGGAGTCGGTTATACATAGCGGCGGTTAGTGGTAAATTGATGCTCAAGTGTAACATATATTTCAACAATGGTATACAAAGGGAATGAGGGTGGTTCGCTAAAATTTGTAAGGAAAGGCAGGTCTTAGCAGTAATGATTAGGACTGGTGGAACTAAAGAATGTAGTGTTGTATATCATTGACAACGAATATCTGTGTGACGTAGACCAGAGTGACGTAGGATATATTACTTGCAAACCAATGAAATATAACGAAGGACAACGTGTGTATAAAAAAAGAATGTACACCGCCGACTATAATTATTAGGCCACCCCAGTTTTTAAAAAAAAGAAATGATGTATTTTATACTAATTTTAATATTTATTGCCAAGGGGATGAAAATAAAACGGTTCTTTTGTTATTATTTGTTGTGGATTCCGGATGAGGAAACTCACAAAATAATGAACAATAAAAACAGATATGGAGATAGAAAAGTAGGTTATATTGAACGTAATATACAAACTTGAACGCAGGTTAGTAAATTCAGGAACACTATTAGGAATAAAAAAAAATTATATACAAGTCCGTGTATATTATTCTAGCAGAGTTGAGCTCAGAGCTATTCTGACTTCTCATGCGGTAATCTCTAGGTAACTTCAGTATCTCTCAATAACTTACGTATCAGTTCCGGTACTCTGCGATAACTCTCACGGATCTTTACTATAACTCTAAACTACTATTCTGTCTATGGCAGGAGTATATGTATACTCAGTCGAGTCCATTATCATATACAAAGGGAAGATCCCACAACATTATTACTTTGCAAAATTTTACAAGGCAAGGAAGCAAAGATGAACTCGTTCTAATCACCCTAAATTTTCTTCAGTCTTTCATTGATAAAACTGCAATATAGGTAATTATTAAATATTTATATATTCATTTAATGAACATGTTATTGTGCAATATTAACAAAAGAACGATTCTATTTTAATTTCCAATTATTCCACTTGGCAATAAATACTACAAAAATGTATGAAATGCATCATTTTTTTAAAAAACTGGGGTTGCCTAATAATTATGGCCAGTAGTGTATATTCGCTTAGTTTATTCTCTGCAATCAATGCGACGGTTGTGTGTATAGAAGTGGTCAGAGAGAGACAGGCACGTACGAACAAATGTAGACAGCAGATAATTCATTCACCCATCAGGTTAAGATACGTTCGAAGGTGACAGCCCACACGCATCGAGGAGCCAGCTGCCGCGCCCGTCCGCAGTTTTTCCTGTGTCTTTCTCGGTCTTCGTTTAAATCTCAACTCTCGACCGACTGCTCACTACTAATAATTTTTGTCTCTTATAGAAGCGATCACGTCATATCCTGACACATTGTTTACATAATTCTAAGGTCTATATTATCTGACCTTGGCTACGCTGGTTTCTAAAGAGTCAAGCATTTTTCTGACATGACGAATGTTTTTTTTTTAATCATTTCACCCCGAGCAAGGCGGAAACGCCACTGATGTGCAGGGGGTTACATAAATGTAAAAAGATTAATTAGAAAAGAGTGAGGAGTACAAACTAGTTAGAAAGGAACAATAGAAAGCTGAGAAAGCAGGTGCGATGACAGATACATAGGTGGAGAGAAAGGGAAGGTTATACAGGGGAGGGGAGAGAGTTAGAGTCCAGTGGTTAGTAGATGAGTATTGACTTTACATTTAAATTTCTGGAGGTTGTAGCCGTCAGGAAAGCAAGAATACAGGAGTGAGTTCCACAGGCGGGAAGTGCGAGAGAAGAAGCTGCAGGGGTAGAATTGTCGTCTGCATTTGGCTAACCTGACTGTGAATGGGTGGGACCCAGTTGCCAGTCTGGTTGCACGAGTAAACACCTGTTGAGGAGGCATCAGTGACTTAAGCTCGTCCGAGCAGAAGCCATGAAAGTATTTATAGAAGAGACAAAGGGAGGCCACATTTCGACGATGGGGAAGTGGCTGCAGTTGTGTCGCCAGATCAGTACCTATCACATTACAGACTCTCCTTTGGAGCTTGTCAAGAACACTGAGGAGAACGGCAGGGGCGCCTAACCATAAATGGCAGCAGTACTCCATGCACGGACGGATGGTCCCGTTTTCTTAATTTTGACAACATCAAATATTTATCAGAACAATGTCTATTTTCTTTTGCTAGCACTTTGCATATTTTTTGCTGTTTCATAAATATACACTTCTTCAGGTAACACAATCTACAACAGTAGTTCCGGTTGAACATTTGCCATGAAAATAGCGATAAACAGCGACGTTTCGTTTCTGCGAAACTAATTTTAGGGTGAAAAATAATTTGCCACCCACAAGGACGCAGAGACGTATACGGTAGATAGAGCTGTACATGGAACCAACCATTTTTCAAGCATCTTTAGTGATGGGACGTATAAGAAATTTCCACTTGAGGTTTGGGTTGACTTTAAGTCACAGTAGGCACTCAGATTATTCCTTATCATAATATTTTTTCTCTTTTTCTGTACACCTGTGATTTTCAATTAAAAACTACACGAATATAAATGATTTATCTCTAAACAATGTGACCCATGCATTAGGTCTGATCGTAAAATTGAATACGTTTTTCATGAAACAAGAAAGCAATTCCCGAAGAAGACGATCTATTGAAAGTGTTCTAATTTCGGAATATTCTACGGCAAATCTGTATGCATCATTATACCACACATCTCCTTTCCATGCAAAATAACTATGTAAACGTTGAAGTAATAATTTATAATTTAAAAATTAAAATTAAAATGAAAAATAAATGCGATAATAAGAAAGATGAGATAAGTTATATTAAACGTCTTTTTTTTTTATAGGTACCTCCACTTCTTCGCTGCATAGTCTGAAGGAAAAGGCCTCAAACTAAATAAAAACAAAGTTTTCTCGGCAAAATGTTTATGCTATAATGAAGAGGATAGATCAAAGTATTTTAAAATTATTTTTACAATTTTTTAAAAATTGTTTTAACAGGTTTTAACAGGCTCATTTAGTGGAAGAAACTCTTTTTTATTCTCTCGTCAGTACAAGCGATAAATTGATGCTCGATTTTATTACGTCAAAACGTAATATTACGCGAAGGTATTTTTTGACTGTGAAAGACACATTAATTTGGAAATTCTTGCAAAAACCAAATAATCGTCTGATTTTGATGAAAATTTCAGGATTTATTCATAATTGACCGAAATCAGTTTCGAAATAATAATTTTTAGAAAATATTGGTAAAAACATTTTTTTTAATATGTTACCCCCGCACAAATTAATTTCCATAAATGTCGAAAAATGCGACTAGGTCTCAACATATAGATAGTTTTAATTAAATTCAGGTGTCATTGGGGAATGCAAATCAACTGTCTTTTTTTCTTCAAAACCTGCCACTTTTTAGAAAATCTGCTCCGAATTAGAAAAACAAAAAAGCAATAAAACTATGCCATTTTTTATTTGGATAAACTTTTAATTGCTTTTATAAACATAAATTAAAATTATATCATTGTCTGAATAGAAAAAAATAATTTTCCGTTAGTAATGAATTTTTACAAGAATTGTTTTTATTTTTATTATTTTATTTTATTTTATTTTAAGTAATTTCTAAAAGTTTCATAATTTCCTCCTTATAGGTCTCTCAGATTTTTTTTAAAATTAATGTATGGCAAATATATTGATTAATCGAAAAATTTAAACACTTACTCTAAAAAGGGGTGCTCCATTTTTGTAAAATAATTAAAACGTTTTAATTTTCTGCATGTTAATTTCCCGTTTTTGTTTGTACGGGTGGCCGTAAAAGGTCACGTGATTCAAGGGTTGTCGTCCCTTACATGAAAAAAAAACAACTTTTTTATACTTCGTCTTCCATACTTTTGGACATCTGCTGTAAATCATTCATCATGGCCTCCTGATAGGTGTTGACAGCTAAAGATAACAAAGCTACCGTAATTGAGGAATGCTTTTTGAAAAAAAATTCCAACAGTAAGCAAATAATTCTTGTTTTAAGTCAACCTAAAGTAAGTTTAAATTGGTAATTTGAAAAAGATAATGTGTCAGTGAGGTGCATTTTATTTTTGTAAGACTTTTTAAAACCGAAAATTGACTTCTGTTTACAATCGATGAAAAATGGCGAAAATTTTAAAAGTTTTTAAATTTAAAAAATAATTTAAAACGTTTTTGATTCCGATCAATATAAATTTGGTTTAAAATACACCAGAGTATTTTGCTTACTGAAATTAGTAAATTTAATCAGTTGACTTTCAATTAAAGCTAATTTTCAAGATTGAAGATAATTTATGTATTTTTAAAATTTAAATTTAAATTTAGGTATAGAAAAATGAGTGGAGATACCTACGTCTTTATAAATTGATAGTCAAAATTTAAATCGAAAGCTAGATATTCTTGTATCTTAAACGATTTCGTTGCAAACTCTCATTGTCATTTGTTCGGCTTTCGTTATGTTTCTCCATCCTACCTTTGACTTTATTCTATCTATAAACTAGCATTATAGCCCGGCGTTGCTCGGGTGTAATAAAAGCTTTAAAACTAATCCATGGTCTTTAAGCTCAGACTCTTTGGACGTTGGCACGAAAGACTAAAAAGCAATAGTTGTTTCAAGTTAAAGCGAAACATTAGACTGAAAGAAAAATGAATGGATGTAAGTCAAATTTTGATTTCCTAGTATCGATATCAAATAAGTTTTTTTCGTCATAAACTGAATTTTGAAGACCAAATAAGTCCTCTGAGTAAATGGTATCATCGCTGAGACTAAGAACTACAATTATACCTACTTAGAGCCAAACCCGAAGCAAAAACTAAAATAAATGGGTTGAAAAAAATACAGACATACAGGCAGATAAAAAGACACACACACAAACATCTTGCCTTTTATATATATATGTTATCGATTTTCTGCACTATTGTAAGAACTGCCACCTTGAATTTTCTGAATTTTTTGTCTATGAGTGTATCAAATTTTATTAAAATCGGACCACTCCTTCGATAACCCAATTATTTCGATTATCGATTTACGATAATTATCGGGGGTACCTCGACACACAACTTAGCTAAGAACACTCGCAGAAGCTTATAGTACAACTGTGCAAATTTTCAAGAAAATCGGTTCAGCCGTTTCGGAGTCTATAGGTAACGGACACACACACACACACACACACACACACACACACAAAGTTCCATTTATAAATAAGTTTATATATATATAACGCTGGTTCCACCTAAAAAATCGTTTTTAGTCTGAAAAAATTTCCGATAAAAACGAAACACGTTACAAAGTAATTTCTTATTGTGCCATTCTGTTAGTCACACAGTATGCGATGGATAAAATGTCGTCTAAATTACGCAAAAAATAAAAGAAAATTAACACCTCATTTTAACAAATATATTTACTAAAGTTATACGAAATGATCTTGAAATGCTAAAGAGTCAATTTTTCGATTAAAACATCATTGGCTTCAACCGCAACTTCCAGACGATTTCGGAATCTTCTGCAACTTTTCTGGGCGGACTCCTTGATTTAGGGGTGGGGTGCAAATGTAAGGGGTGATATGTTTTCAAAAATTGTCTGGCAGCTATGACTGGGATCTCCTGCTTGTGTGGCATGGTGGAGAGTTATGTTTCCAGATACAGGGTCTGTCAACAGCCATCCTCGACGTAGGGCAGCACTACCTCCTCAAGGCATTTTATGTAGGCCTCTAAGTTTTCCTCCTAGCATCACAGATACTTATTTTGTTCATGCAGATAATGATTCCTGCGAATAGGGATATTTGTTGTGTATAGATGTACTTTTTCATTAACTATTTAAAATGCGGGAATCTGATCTATTGAATTAATTTTTAATAGCCATGTCCTTTCAAAATCCATACTCCACAGACCACGTTTCTTCATTATCCCAGAATTACCGCATGACTTGTCTTTGTACTTGCCTGGCTATTACTCGAGGCTAAAGAACCTAGTTTATAGTGCTATTTAACCCATACAAGGTAGGAAGTCTTGAATTCATGAATTTCCAGAAGATATTTTTGAAATAGCGAATGAAACAGAATAGGAAGAAATTTGAGCTCGTCTCGCCGATTTTGCGTTAAAAACTGTTCTGCTACCAGCCTATTCTGATATCTTATCTTTGTTTGGTGGTTAATCATGGCCAGAGAGCTTAATCTACTCTGCTATTAACTCTTAACTGGGGTGAGGGGAAGTTTAATTCGTTCATTTCCCAAAGACTGTTCGCCAACCAAGTCTATGTAACTCATAGCCAGAGAATGGGAAAATATATGAATACATGCATTTTCAAAAGTTATTTGTGTTGAAAGTGAATGCAACAAACTAGGCGGGAATTTGAAACCGTCATGCAGATACCACTTTGCATGTCAAAGACCGTTATGTTACCAATATATATCCATGGTAACCGTCATGTTACCGTTATGTGACCAATATATATCCATGGTCTAAAAAGACAAATATGGGCTTATTTTCATTGGTTTTCTATTAAAATTTGAGATTGTATCGAACTAAATGTCATAAGAATATCCCTTCAATAGGGATATTCAATAGGCACGTGCCTCGAAAAGTAGGCGATAAATAATAGAATATTCCGTTTCGATTGCGAGGAAAAGCGGAAAAGACATGTCAGAGACGCAGTTTGGTTTCAGTGCGAAGAAGAAAAGAGAACATCAGAGGTAGTCATAAAGTTCTTATCTATTTAACGTGTGCTTCAGTGCAATGGAAAAGCTTGTGAATTTTAAAGTTTTCCATTTGTACCCTCTTACATCTTTAAATAATGACCTTCACTCATATCTATAGCCGTTATTGCAATATTTGGTTACAATTGTTAAACTCAAGTACTTAACGATGTATGGGAATTTCCATGTATACTTTGTATTCGTGGGACGCACAGTAAACTTTGTCTACGGTTATATCGTGTTCGATACACCGGTTCCAGCCTGATCACCGAAATTAAGCAAAATCAACCCTGGTTAGTACTTAAATGGGTGACCATTTGGGAATACCAGCTGCTGTAAACGTAAGGACTAAGAATGGTCCTCCAGGTTTGGGGGTTGGGCGCAAAGCTAACAGCCTTGTCCCGTAAAAAACAGGTTCTTTATAGAAACAGCAGCAAAAGTTGCTGCCCTATGCACCATCTGGGTGTGACTGATAAATGATGATGACAGTCAACTTTATTCATTAAGTGAGTGGCTCCGTGTTGTCATAAATGATAGCAAAATATTTTTATTGATATACCTTCTAAAATGACGGCAACATATATATTGATGTACCTACTACTTACAGTAATACATATAAAAAAAAAAAAAACACAACTAAACCCCTGACAGCATATATATATATATATATATATATATATATATATATATATTAATTTATCTTTGGGCAGCAATCTTTCGCTTAAACATGTTTCGTTTAAAACGTCCGACAGCATTTTATTTAATTTTTCCAGTATTCGTACATGTTTCCTTTTTGCTGGAGATAAGAAATGTAAAAATGTTTCATAATTAACAGTTTTACAAACGCTTACAGCCACTTCACTGGCCATTCTCAATGATCTTATGTTTCCGATGTTGTTATTTTATTTCCATGTTTTGACTGTAAATTCCGATAAAAACGCTATATTTCTACTTATTTTCCTAAGTGATGGGGATGGTGGCTTGATAAATCACATTTACAGATCTACATTTACTTTCCACCTAGATCTACAATTACGGAGGGAGTAATCTTATTTTATCTATCTATCTATCTATCTATCTATCTATCTATCTATCTATCTATCTATCTATCTATCTATCTATAGTAATGAAAAACAATCTTCTTGTTCTAACTCCAAATGAAATAAGAGTCATATTCAGGTTATTTTTTAAAATAAGTTTTTCCCTTTCAGGCATATATCTTCTACCCTCCCTATATATATATATATATATATATATATATATATAACGGTCTTCATTATAGCGAAGAGGATATTTTGATATATCAGAAAATAATACAGCTATGGGATTTTCAAAATTACTGTTAATGTATTATAAATAACACAATAATCTAATATTCACTTATCAATGTGTAGTACTCATGTCCTTTATATAATCTTCCCAAGAAACTTATTCAGCAATAATTTTTCAATATGTGGAGGGATGTCAATTACATTACTGTTCGCTGTAATTGCTTTCCTTCCAAAGCAAATCGGACAACGACTTCAGTAAAATCCAACAATCCAATAGTTCAGTCAAGAGCAGAAACGACTTGAAAAGCCGGATCGGGGGAAGTATAATTAACCTGGCCGGCTATTCAGTGTGAAAACTGGGGCTAGAATATATATATATATATATATATATATATATATATATATATATATATATATATATGTATTATCAAAATCTGACGCAAAGTATGAGTCGAATTACTTCTAGGAAATACTTTATAAAGGCTTCTCTGGCAAATATAGAACGGAAACAGCAGGACACACGGTCGTAAAGAGACTCAAGATAAAAGAAGTAACAATCATTTGTATGGAGGCAGAATATATGATTATCAGTTTATAAAGACAGCCATAGATATTAGATACAAATTGAGGACATAAAAATTAGATCCAGTACAAAAATTTATCTATCTGGTCTTATAGCAGAAGTAGTAAACTTATTTTCTTTTACTCTCGTTTTCATTATTTTTTAAAACTATATGTTCATTAGTATATCACTTGGTAACTGTTCGTTTTAGGTGCTGACGGCTTTTCCCCCTTCAAATTTATCCAAAATAGCATTATTTCTGTGCAAATGTATATGCTGAACTCAAATCAACAGTTAGTTATTGAAGAAATTTACCTTTTTTGCTTTGAAAGTCCATAAAAAACGAACTATATCTTGCACTTTTTCTCTCCCGTAACTCTCACGAAGTCATGTAATTAACTACAGAATGACGTTCTACGTAGGCAGAATTTTTTGTCGAATTTTGGCCGATTTTCTTGCTTTACTGAAAATCCCGCGATGTACTTCCTGTCATGAGAGTAACACACGTAGAAATACAATAGCGCTATACTTTAATTTCCGGAAGTACATTGCCGGAAATATCAGTAAATGAAGAAACATCGACCAAAAATCTGTCAAAATTCGTCCACATGCGCAGTACGTCATTCTGCAGTTAATTACATGACTTCGTGAGAGTTACGGGAGAGAAAAAGTGCAAGATATAGTTCGTTTTTTTATGGACATTTAGATAAAAAAAAAAGTTTCTTCAATAACTAGCAGTTATTGATTTGAGTTCAGCATATACATTTGCACAGAAATAATGCTATTTGGGATAAATTTGAAGGGGAAAAGCGTCGGGACTTACAACGAAAATTTATCTATTACTTTTTTATTATATATTTTCCAAATATTTCGAGAAACAACAGTAATTAAAAATGTTCTCATATAAATATTGATAATCTTATACATTTACAGTTTTTTATTCTGTTTCTCCACATGAAAGGTAGTAAAGCCACTAAGACACAAGAGATTACTGCTTGTGGACGAATTTGAAACAGAAGCATTAACAATGAGCGGGGAGGGAAGAGAGTAATCAGGTAGAGAGTAAATAACGATTGACACTGCATGTGAATTTTTGCAAAATAAAGTTGGCTAGAAAGCATAGAGCTGGAAGGGACTTCACATGTTAGACGTGCGATAAAAGCAACTGTTAACAAAGAACCTAGAGCTATATATAGCCAACTCAACTGTAAATTGATAAGATCCCAGTGAGAGTCTAGTAGTGTGCTTAAAATATCAAAAATGTCTAAGTACAATAACAATTACCATGAAAGTATTTATTTAAAAAAAGACACAGAGATGCAACCTTACGGCGTTGTGAAATTGCCTGAAATCGAGCTGCCAGATCCTGCCCAATAATATTGCTGATTCTTTTTTGTATTTTATCAAGATCTTAAGGTAAATAGCTAAGGCATCGGGTCATATGTGGGAGCAGAATTCTAAACTCGCTTGAACGGAAGATATATAGAGATATATGATTCTCAAGAAAAAATTTGTCTTGCACGACACAGTAAACTAAATATTGATCGTCTATATAAGTGTCATTGAAGTAATGATAATACATTTGATAACAAACTGTTCACGCTGACATCCAGTTCAATATATATATATATATATATATATATATATATATATATGTATGTATTTGAAAAATACATCATTTAGATGCGGTTAGGATACATCATCAGTGATGTTACTCCAGTTCATTGAAGGTTTCGGTCCTATACAAACACCCTACCTTCATCCCAGGTTGACCCAGCCAAGGTTGATCAGGTCCCGGCCTGTGTCTTGATATCTGCTTGCTACGTTGTTAGAATGCAAGATGTTTTGTTTTTGGTTGCACTGAAGAAGAGGAGAAATTTCTAGAACAAAGTCGTCCTAAAAAAAACAACAAAAAAAAACGAAAATAATTGAATGTCCAGTGATGATAATGTGTGCATAAATTTAAATAAATATCGAAAAAAACTGTCTAAATATATTTAAAATAAATATATAAAATCATTTAAAAAATTGATTTTTCGTGATAATAATGTCAAGATGAATGGTTAAAATAGCTACACACACACACACACACATATATATATATATATATATATAGTCGTTTTTAGTCATGATAGAGTGCTTGCTGTTTCCCAGGAATCCTAAGTCCGACGTCGTGTACACGTTTAACCTATGTAAGTCTAGCCATGGTGGTATAATCGAGAAAGAAGAGCCGAACTGAATGCGACCATTCCTCGAAAAACCCAACAAATAAATAGTCAAAGAACTACATTATATCTTTATTTATTGTATATAATACAATGTTGGTACAAGGCTAATTTGGCGGGTGCAAAAACTCAGGTTGGTCTTCAGTACCTATCTTATACCTAGCTAATCCGACTCACGACCCAAACATACTTAACAATTTTCTCATCCACCACAAGAACATGTCCATCATTCAATCCTTCATACACCAAAATAACTCAAACATACCAGGGACCTAAAAAAAACCCAAATGAGCCTAAAAATTTTATTGCAAATAAAAAAATATATTAAAAAAATATATTAAAAAATATATTAAAAAAATATATTAAAAAATATATTAAAAAATATATTAAAAAAATATCTTAAAAAATATATTAAAAAAATATCTTAAAAAATATATTAAAAATATATTAAAAAATATATTTAAAAAATATATTAAAAAATATATTAAAAATATATTAAAAAATATAATAAAAAAATATATTAAAAAATATATTAAAAAATATATTAAAAAATATATTAAAAAATATATTATGAAATGATGTGCGGGAAGGGGCATGACATAAATTCACAAAGCAAAATATGTTTTTAAACAAAAGATACAAACAGAAATTATGATGTTCGTTGGACCCAACCGACCCACAAAACAAAGAGGCCGCTGTATTCTGTCCATAGGACAAAATCAAGAGGCATTCTTTCTACAGGGAGTGGAGAGGAGAAAATAAAATGGATGGGAAGAATATAATCCTGACCCAGACGAGATAAAACGGGACAAAAATAAAAACTGGGGAAATTGGAAATCTCGACATGGATCATAACAAAAGACAATGCCGGGGACAGGCTAGGACTCACATTCATTCTCATTAACTAAGTACACAAAAAGGAACTACCTTAACCAGGGGAGGGTTTCAAAGGAATCCACTCCAATGTGACTAGTAGATCTAAAAGAGAAAATTAAGACTAGCCCCACTTACGCGAACTAAGCTCGCCACATTAAGAACTACAGGATCTCAATGACTAAGCCGGCGGAAGAAGTAAGTGTCAGGCGGACCATGATATATCAAGCACCCGTACGGATGCTTAAGCTACCTACTGGGTTGGACTAATCGGGTCTCAGGCCCAAAACTAAAGGGTTCCTTTGATCCAGCTTAGAAAACAGTAATGATAATTTTGAAGAAATAACTTTGAATTCCTCAGTTCACTCATTTGAACCTCACTTTATCTTTGATTCGGCCTGTAAGTCTATATTCTGACCAAAAGACGATTTGGATCTAAATTCCAATTCAGGCTGAAAATTAAGTTCCTTAAATTACAAACTCTACGGAACTTCAAAACAACACGTCACGAAAACTCTCACTTTAACTCCTCTGCGCTGAACAAACACAAATGTACCGGAGCAGACCACAGAAACAGAAGTTACCTTGTTGACCGGTGTACGCTGAAGCGTGTAGCCGGCCATTATATATATCCTAAATCCATCTCTTTTGTCTAGAAATTATTTCGGGTTAAATCTTCTAGTGTTTTATGTAATTTTGTGGTTATTTATCATGATTCTGATATATGTATTAGAATGTATAATGTATGTATAAACATCGAAAAAATCCCGGATATCAGAATCAACCCCCACCCAACAAAATTAGCCTAAATCTGCTAAATATTCAATACCAACAGTAACAAAATAGTATTAAATACTATTAAATACTAATAAATACTACTAAAATATTACAATGCAACCACTGTAAAGTAAAAGCTCAAAATATCTTTTATAGAAAAGAGACAGTAAAAAATATACATTAAGTAAAATATTTCTCTCTACACGAGATGGTACAATGAAATGTGTATAAAATAATTAATATGCGCACAAAGTAAATGATTTGCATACAAAACAACATTAACATGTTTAAATATTTAGTACATTGTTTTCGGCTTAATAGCGTAACGCCAGGTTGATTTCATTTCCGGCGTTCGAAATATCACCAGCTTTTGATAATAACTGAAGCGGTCAAAAGTAGTTGAACATAACAGAACGAAATATTAACATCGGCCTGTTTATCTACTAATTTTATTTTGATGTATATCCGTAACGTTTTTTAATAATAGAAAAAGAAAAGGATATTTTATATATATAAAAGGCAGTTTGTGAGTCTGTGTGTGACTGTTCCCTATGCACGACTACATTTTTTTAAGCTACGCCATTCAAACTTTCTAGAGACCCATATCTACAGGGAAGTTTGTGTTTAAGTTTAGCAATTTTCCCTTTCGCACTTTCTGGCCAATAGACACGATTGTTAACATTTGCTCCATAAAACATCTAAGATCTGAGATGGTTACTGAATTACATCACAGTAATCAAATCACACGTGTCAAACGAGACTAAAATATTTTTTTATTTAAAAAAAAAAATGAGCCTTTTTATTTAATTTTTATTCCGACGTTTTACGTCACGGAAATCAAATCGCACGTGTCAAACACAACTAAAATATTTCTTTATTGTTAAAAAAACAAAAAAATGAGCTTTTATATTTAATTTTTATTCCGACGTTTTAAAAATTGATTTGGTCAAGAAAAAAATGAGAATATTTTTCCCCGTAATTTTGAAACAAAAGAAATATTTAAAAAAAAAAAAGTGTTTTTTCAAACAAAAACAAAATATGTAAAATAAAAAGCGGCATCTTCTACTACTAAAATGTTCTGAGTTTCACGGGCAACGCCGAGTAATGATGCTAGTAAACTTTAAAACGATATCATGTTGTGAACTTTGTTTAGTATGCCTTGGCCAATGTTTATTTTATTTTATTTTTTATTTAGTTAAGAAGTTTTAATTTTTTTCTTTATTGATTACACATGATGCAAAGTCGATGCATACAAATTCCGAACTCCCCGATATTGAGTTTGATTACGATCCATGGATAGTGCTTTTTGTCTCTGTCTTATCAACATTTTCTTTCTCTAACTACATTGAAATATCTTCTAAACCAAACTAAGCACGACTGATTATTAAACGATGGATATTTTTTAATTTTACCGTCATTGTGGGGTAATTTTTTGTCTTTATTTTTGAATTTGCTTTGCACATTCTAAGTCTTGAAAAATACAATACTAAATTCATTATGTTTCTGAGATGAGGTATTGTATTTTTTTACATAATTTACATTGTTCGAACTGTTGTTCTTATCTTTGTTGTCCCAAGGACACATGGCTCAGTGGATAAAATCGTTGACTGGATCCAGTGACTTGACCCAAGGAGTTGTGAGTTCAATACCTGTCTACAGTAGATGTGAACAAAAAGCTTAGAGAGTTGAGTTAAATGGAGAAACTGAGTCATCTGGAAGCGGTATAATTCATGAAACGAGAATTCATGAAACGAGAAGTCTACCCCAGTGATTTGTTCGAAATTACCTGAAGAAAGTCAGGGCGTACAACAGCAGAAACGTAGTGAATATGGCAAAAGGATAAAGAAAGCCACCCGAACAATGTAAATAGTGTCAATAAAATTCGCTAATTTTTAATCGAAAAGAAAGGACAACAAATAAACTGAAAAAAAAACAAAAAAAAAACCAAAACCAAAAACATCAAATGCATGATCATCAGCAAAAAATGCAACCCAAAATGCCAAATGCAGATGGGTATACTAAAATCAAGTAGGTAAAAAAAAAATTTAAATACCTAAGAAGTTTTCTAACAGAAGACGGAAAGTGCGACACAAGAATCCGAAGGCGAATTGGCATGGCGAAGGACGCATTCCAGAAGTTGAGTAAAATATTAAGAGACAGGAACATCTTGCTAGAAACAAAGAAAAGAGTATTAGATTCCTATGTGATGTCGGATTTACAATATGGCAGTGAATGCTGGACAATCTTATCAAAGATGAAGGAAAAACTTGAAGTAATTGATATGTGGTTCTACAGGAGGATGCTGCAGATATCATGGATCTAGGATATAAGCAATGATGAGGTTTTGGCAAGGATGGAAACGAAAAGTAAAGCATCAGGAAAAGACAGCTAATGTTCCTGCGACATGCAATGAGTAAGAAGGGCTTGGAGAACCTGATACTAACAGGCCAGATAGAAAGAAAAAGAGACAGGGAAAAGCAGCGCATATCATATTTGAAGGGTGTGAGCAGGTGGATGACAGAACGGTGGTTGCGTGGTGTAACAGGAGAAGGCGTGCTAAGAGTCACCAGGGATAGGGAGACGTGGAAAGCTATGATCGTCTACATAATTATGTTACATAATTTTTGTATTTAATATAAAAATTGAGATGTGCTAGCGTGGGAGATCCCTATCATAGATTCGAGTAGTGGTTCGGTATTAGACCTTTTCACCGTCACTGACATGATAACGCATTTAGAATATCTCTGTGGAATCTTTTTAAACAGAAAAAAAGAAAGTGGATCTACCGCACAACAATGTTGAATATATCGATGAAGGCTTCTAGAGTTATAAACAAATTTAATGGTAATTGATATAAATTAGTTTCTGGTGTATTTTGGCATTTGCAAGTGCCAAAAAGTATCAATTAGCTTCTTTCTCTGTTCTTGATGCACAATTCTCTTATTAAAGAATGTCTCTTCGTCAATTATAAACTTATTATAGAGATAGCCTTTTTGTTCGCAGCAGATTAATTTTTATTATCTAAAACTGATTTATTTTTCTTTCTTCCTCTTGCTCGTCCATCGAACGCGTTGTTCGGGCCACGTTCACCAGCAGAAAATGTCTGGCCAAACAGATTCGTTTTATGTCAAGTATCCCTGGCTTAGCGATCACTTCGATAGATTAATTGATGTGAAAGTATGCATTCAAACAGGCATGGGTCGACGAGGGTCGAGGCGGCATTGACACTAATGGAACGGTAATGAGACGCGATGTGGCTTTGAGCAAACAAAAGTCGATGGCGGAATATCAGTCCATTAGAGATTGGTCAATAACGTTACCTGCTGGTAGCCATGTGACATGATCGAGCAATGACCGAGGCGAGACGACGAGCTTAAACGTATGGCGTTCGATCGCACGTATCCTCATTCTGCCAAATGGACAAACATATCTTGATAGGAATGTACACGCAGGCTTCCTTTCTTGACTATCAGTCGAGACGCATAATGGATCGACAAACGTGTATAGGTAGTTGAATTTATGATTTTCCCTATGCAACTGCATGCGTTCGAATATTTGCCACGGGGTGAACTTGACGTCTTTTGGTATTTGAGATCGATGTATTAATGAGTGCGTGATGGGTTGTAAGATGTTCAATGGAAAGGGCTCAAGTACGTCAGACAAAACGGAAAGGATAAAAACATAAAGCAAATAAGTAAATAATAAAATTTCAAATCTTGCTTAATCTAAACTTATTTAAAATGGAACTTTGTCTGTGTGTGCATGTGTGTGTGTGTGTATGTGTGTGTGTGTGTGTGTTCCTTACTTATAGACTCCGAAACGGCTGAAGCGATTTTTCTTTTTTAAAAGATCCAATTGCGCGTTCGTAAAAAATCACAGTTGCATATTTGAAAAGCGTTGAAAAATAGTTATTATAAATTGCCTGAATATACCAAAGGGTTGAAACCTAGGTTGCGAAAATAACTCATTTCCAAATCCCAAAATAATCAAATCTCTGCAATATAAATGTATTTAATACTTTTTAATACAACTGTGTACTGGTCTAATTTAATTTCACTATTACCAAAAAGTATATATATATATATATATATATATATATATATATATATATATATATGTATATATATATATATATATATAATCTTATTTTTAAATGTAACTTTGTCTGTGTGTGTTTGTGTTTGTGTATGTGTGTGTCCGTCCGTTACCTATAGACTCCGAAACGGCTGAACCGATTTTCTTGAAAATTTACACAGTTGTAATAATAAGCATCTGCAAGTGTTCTTAGCTAGGTTTGGTGTCGAGGTACCCCCGATAAATATCGAAAATCGATAATCGAAAAAATCGGGTTGTAGAAGGAGTGGTCCGATTTTAATCAAATTTGATACACTCATAGACAAAGACATAAGAAACTATATTCAGAAGTTTCAAGGTTGCAGTTCTTACAATATTGCAGAAAATCGATAATATATATATAAAAGGCAAGATGTTTGTGTGTGTGTCTGTTTATCTGCCTGTTAATCTGTCTGTATTTTTTTCAGCCCTTTTATTTTAGTTTTTGCTTCGGGTTTGGTTCTAAGTAGGTATAATTGTAGTTCTTAGTCTCAGCCATGATACCATTTACTCAGAGGACTTTTTTAGCCTTCAAAATTTTTTTTCGACGAAAAATAAATTATTTGATATCGATACCAGGAAATCAAAATTTAACTTACATCCATTCATTTTTCTTTCAGTCTATGGTTTTCTTTCAGTCTACTGTTTCGCTTTAACTGGAAACAACTATTGCTTTTTAGTCTTTCGTGCCAACGTCCAAAGAGTCTGAGTTCCAGGGTCATGGATTAGTTTTAAAGCGTTCATTACACCCGAGCAACGCCGGGCTATACTGCTAGTAGTATTTGAAGAATCCTTAAAACGAATTTGCAGATTTATCCTGCTATCCCAAAGAAGGTTTCTAATAATTGTTTTCGCTAGCTGAAATCATGTACAGTGAAAACAGGTGACTTGGATTGGTAGAATATACAACTGTTGAATCCATTGCTCTGTTAGCTGCCAAAACGTTTGTCCAATGAGTCATGCAAGACAGTTCTCTCTTACATATTTATAAGTATACAATTCGCTCACTCTTATGATAATCATGCCATATATAGACTGAAGCTCTTGCTATATATCTAGAGATCCTCGATAAACAAATAAAAAAGTGACAACAATATTGTAATCCTATTTTCAGATGGCTGGTATTAATTTTAAGTGATTTTCAGGATGAGAAGTTTCTCTATTGGAAATTTAGGATTTGGACACGAATATTGTCGTGCTACTGAAATGCCATCCAACTGATATTTCTTTTTCGTCATGTAATTTTGATTTGGTTGTATTTATTCGATATGTATAAAAATTTACAAGTCTACACCGTGTCGTTGCGGTCTTAAATGTGGTTTTCATTATATACCGATCCCCCGCTTGACTGGACCAACCTCGTCAAGTGACGACAAGCAATCCTACGTTGGCTAATCCGAGATCAACAATCCAATGTGGGCGGACTAAACCCAAGGTCGGGAAAGTTAGTGGATTTAACCAGAGGGCTTGGTGCCAGTCACTTTCCCATCGCCGTAAAATTGCCTCTCTGCGCCTTTTAGATAAATAATTTGACGGTGATTATTTGGGTAACCTCTGCTTTAGTAGCTAGATCTATGACTTTAAGCGCAGTGCTATACCACGGAAAGTGTGACACAGAAATCAGAAGGTGAATTGGCATGGCGAAGGATGCATTCCAGAAGATGAGTAGAATGTTAAGAGACAGGAAAATTTCGCTAGAAACAAAGAAAAGACTACTGGATTGCTATGTGATGTCAGTTCTTCAATATGGCAGTGAATGCTAGACAATCTAATCGAAGATGAAGAAAAAAATTTAAGCAACTGAAATGTGGTTCTACAGAAGGATGCTGCGGATATCATGGATCGAGCATGTGAGCAAAGATAAGGTTTTGGAAAGGATAGAAACGAAAAGGAAATTAATACTGAGCATCAGGAAGAGACAGCTAAAGTTCCTAGGACATGTAATGAGGTGGGAGTGCTTGAAGAGTTTGATACTAACAGGCCAGATAGAGGGAAGGAGAGACAGGGAAAATCAGCGTGTAACGTACTTGACGGGCCTGGGTAAGTGGATGGCAGAACAGGGGTTGCGTGATGTAGCAGGAGAAACGCGCCAAGAGCCACCAGGGATAGAGAAACATGGACGGCCTTGATCGCCTACGTCCTGAAAGGACAAAGCACATAGAAGAAGAAGAAGAAGAAGAAGAAGAAGAAGACTAGACTCGTCAGAAGATCTCATAAATGAAAGATGTTTAACTAGTGAAAATCAAACTGCACAAAAGTAAAATTTCTTCAGCATTCAGCATTTCTTTATCCTTTTTCTCCATATTTCATTCTCTAATGAAGTATTAATGAAAGTGAAACAGGTTAGATTGATCACCGTTTTTTTTATTTATTCTTTGTCACATCATTATGTCAGATTCTGATATTTGATTTGACCTAATCCAGTCATTCCTCACTAATCGCACAGTGAAGTTAGTATTAAACGGACATTCCTCCCAAAACTACCATACGAACGCGGGTGTCCCTCAAGGCTCTATTCTAGTTCCTACGCTTTTTCTGATCTACATTAACGATCTCTCCGTCGTAATCAGATCCCAAGTAGGCACGTACGCTGACGACACCAACGTTTATTCTCGCCTCGATCAAAAATCTGCTGAGGTTGTCAAAGCGAACCTCGCTGCCGAGCTTGAGAAGGACCTCCAATCCGTGGTAGACTCGGGTAAGAAATACCTTCATAAATTTTAATGCTTCCAAAACGAAGCTACTCTCTATTAACCATCATAGACAATCGCACCTACCTCCCATTAGCATGGAACAGGCTTGCCTCTCTGAGAGTAAAACACTACGCCTCCTTGGCCTAACACTCTCAGCGGACCTCAAGTGGAACGACTATATCGAATCCATTGCTAAATCCGCTGCTAAGAAGGCCGGCTCACTCTGCAGGGCCAGGAAGTTTTTCCCGTCTGAGTCCATCCTGCAAATATGTAAATCTACCATCCACTCGTGTATTGAATACTGCTGCAACATCTGGTCTGGTGCCGTTGCTATTCAACTTGGGGTTCTTGACAGAATTCAACGGAGTATCTCTAATGTAATCGATACCGACTTGACAGCTCTGCTGCAGTTGTTATCTCACCGGCGTGACATGGCTTCCCTGTGCCTCTTCTGCAAATACTTTCACGGCTTCTGCTCCAATAAACTTAGATCACTGGTGCCTCCTAGATATGAATTTTCACGAGCTACTAGATTAGCAACTAGGTCCCACCCTTTTACAGTGAAATAGATAAAATGTCACAGCAATTTCAACTCTGACAGCTTCTTTTCTCGCTCCTCCTACCTGTGGAATTCCCTTCCATATACTTGCTTCCTCGACAGCTACAATCTCCAGGAATTTAAATGTAAGGTCAATAGACATCTCCTATCTCAATAACTCGCATCCATTCACTCAAGCTCTTTACTCCATCAACTCCACCCCCGTCCTCGATATTCTTATCCGTCTATTACCTTCTTCCTGACATTTTCTATAACTAACAACTCTTTCTCATCACTTTCCTCTATGTAACCCTCTGCGCAACAGTGGCAGTAGAATGCCTTGCTTGGGGTGAAATGATTAAAAAAGTAAACTCATACTTGTGTCTGTACGTAAATATTGCACGAACTGATATTTGTGTTTATAGGAAAATATTTGTCATTCTTTAAAAATTAAACACAGGTCGAATTGTAAATATTATAGTTAACCATGTACCGGGTTTATTCATAAGTCTATACATGGCCGTATCTGACTACCGGGCACACCGGGCACGGGTCCGGGCCGATCCGTGCAATCATAGTGAAAATCCGGGCAAGGAAAAATGTCTTCATCAGAAATCAAAGTAAACAATTCACAAAGAAAGACAGAAAAATGAAAGAAAGAAAGAAAGAAAGAAAGAAAGAAAGAAAAACGAAGAAAACATCTGAATGAACGCAGCAAAAATCTGTTTATTTATTATTAATTTTTGGAGAAAAGATTGGTTATACTTAGAAAGTCCGAACCCGATTTTCTGCTTTCGTTCACGTTCTGTGCTTAATTTTCATTGGAATAGCAGAAAAAATCCGCAAAAATCATAGTTTCTGGAAACGAATGACACTGAGACGTCATCAAATTGTCAACTAATAAATCCAGGTAATTTTCCGGTGTTTTTTTAGCATCAGCTACGGCCTTGAGTCTATAGGAAAGCATCAGATAGTTTTCTGCTTGAGTCTATATGAAAACATTGCTGAAATGTATACTTACAATATTGTGCAAATTAATTGAAACACCTGCTTTAGTTACTTTCTTTTATCATACGGTCAGTTTAAAAGCCACTCGTTTATCAAGATGTAATCGATTCCTACTTTTTCCTCAGATTAAGTCATTTGCAGTGGTATGCCGTAATATGAGTCTATTTTGGGGTGTATGATAAATATTTTTTGATCTTCAAAAATTTTGAGTCATCCGTGATTGCATCAGATTTTTTCTCACGCCCAGATACTATTGCCGTGGCAGTTAAACGAAATGCGGCTGGTAGAAAAATGAATGTCCTTTTGAATCTGTTCTTGCCAATTGCTAACGCGGAAACCGGAACAATGCTTCACTCGAGACTTCTTTCCCTGCGTACCGTAAACAATAGTAATTTTGCTCGATCTTTCTCTCGGACACCGGTGTAGCTTTCAGGAGTCTCAAGGACCAATCATATTTATTTTGTATAAGAATACAAAAATGTGGCACATGACCGAAGGGGTTGGGTTGGGGTTGGTCTACACTGTCTAACTTGTACCCAGCTATTCACATTCACTACCCAATCATTGTTAACAATTTCTTCATTTGTCACAAAACCTCGTTCATCATCTTACAATCCTACATATATTATAATACCACATGTTCGCAGGGGGGAACCTACAAAGGGGAAAAAATCCTATGACGTAAACATTTTATTAAAAATATATTTAAAATTTAATGATATGAAAAATGAAAAGAGGAGAGGACGAATAACTCCAAAATAAACTAAAATATTATAAAATATTGAAACTAAAATCTAAACAAATATTACGAAAAAACGGTCAACCCCACAAGAATTCAGAGTAGCTGCTGTATTCAGGGAAATCAAGTAGCACACTCGCTAACAGAGAAGGAAAGATTAACATAAATAATGGAATAGGAAATCAAAGACCTACCCAGTCAAAATGAAAAGGTGGGTCCAAAAACAAATTAAGGGGGTTGGGAATCTCGACTTGGATCATTAAAGAGAAAGCCGAGAAAAGGCTGGGAACTACATTAACTCACATTAACTAGGTGCACAAAAGAGGTCTAACTTAACCAGGGGAGGGTTTGCAGGAAACCGCCCCGTTGTGATATAAGGGATTTTAAAAAATCCACGACTAGCCTCATTCACGCGAACCAAACTTGCTACAGTTACCCATCATTTGCTGAAATCTGTCGACATCAAACGATTTCTTTCAGATCTGATCTTCATCTTGAGCTGATGCTCAAAGAATCTAATCAGATGCTGAGAAGAATAACATTTATATCGCGAGATTCCTTTCATTCGCGACGTCCAAATCACCATTCGTGCTATGGCCAGCAACGTTAGAAACACCATTCATTTCACCTCAGAATACTGGAGCGACACATTATCACACGCGTACGCGAGATCGAGAGACATGAGCTGTTGGGGAGCGATTACCGAGCCGTCAACTCGCCAACACGGTCCCAGAAAGGGTGTACCTGAGAATAATGGTAGAATGCGGGCTCAGCCGTTTTTTCTAAACCAAGATCACAACGATGACAATCGGGAAAATCATCCCTCGTTCCATCTGAAGGCTGTGTCATTGAGAGATAGTTCTTTCCGAATCAATCGCCTGGAAAGCGAAAACTTAGTGGTGCTGAGGTAATTTGCTGCTGACGGGCAAGACCAAAATGAGCACGACTCAGTCGCCGACAAGCCGAGCCGATCACGTAGAGGGTCCTTTGTCGCGTTTCCCATCACTAATAAACGATACAAGTGCCTCCGAGACCGAAAAAGGTCAGTGGACCGAGAAATGATCCGCAAGGCTTCTCGACACTCGAGTAAGGATTCCGATTGATTTTGGGGCTTACGTCGGCGCTCAGCCCTCGAAACGGGAGGAGTGATAGTAAGGTTAAGGGTGGGGTCTCTAAGACTTCTCTCCAATATCGAATTCTCTGTCAACAGGCGGTATAAGATAAGAAAGCCAATGTCTATGACTCGCCACGTGTGGCATTCCAAGCCCCCCATGACACGGACGTTTCGAGCATACATCTCTGTTGACTTGATGCTTGCGTGGAGAACAAGCGTTTGATCGCCTTCTTCCGGTCCTCATTGAGAGGGAGTACCGACAACCGATAAAGGATGAAAGGAAAGACGTGTGTAACACACGCCTCAGCCACCTCCTTTACGGACAACCGCCTTCGAAGCCAAGTCTCGACCAAAGCTCCGACTATTACCAGTACCTCCGATCAAATTCAATTGTTGATCTGGCTTAAACCACAGAATGCGGATGAGTCCGTCAGTCTAAATGAAGCTCTCCGAAAGCGCGACTTCCTTCCAGGGGCCTCACCGCAAGTCGAAAGACTAGTTGCGTTTGATTTTGGTCTATGTTACTTTTTCGTACCGCTCAACAGCTTTCTATACCACCTCAATGTGGTCCCGGGACGACACGAAAATGGATAAGTCATCGGCGTACGAGGAAATCCTGGCTCGAGCTCCACCAAGGACAGTGATTCCGCGTAGGGCCGGCGAAAGAAGGGATCCAACGCCAAAGCGTATAGTAGGAATGATAGCGAGTAACCCTGACCAACCAACCAAGACAGCGAAAAAGCGCCTGAACATTTTCCGTTGACCTGTATCACAGCACTGGGGGAACGGTACAGCAGGCTGATTCACTTTCAGAAGTCGGGTTTGAATCCGGCGGCCGTCAGAACAGCAGCTAAATACCGATGGTCGACACTATTAAATGACTTGAACTCTTCTAAATTGACCAGCACAGCCTGCTCGTCACCTTTAAAAACCTCTACCCTCGAATCAGATGTAGGTTGCTCAGAACAGAATCTCGGCAGCTAACTGCAAACACTCCGTCAGTATCTTGGCCAAAATCTGTAACTCTGTGTTTAGCAGAGTTATAGGTCAGTGATTATCTATGTTCCTCCCAACACCCTTCACCTTTTTCAATAGCGTGATCACATCCCTGGAAAACCGGTTGAGAACGGACCCGAGCCAAAAGCAGTTGTTGAACAGCATCATCAAAATCGGTACAAAGATGTGCGACAGCCTAAGTACAATTCAAGGGGCAGACGATCAAGTCACGAAGACTTGTTACAGCCGACCCTCTTCAATGCCAAGTGAACTTTGCCCACTGTGATCTCATCCTCACAGCTAGCTGCTTCAGTCGGCGAAAGCAGAGGAAACTCATCCAAAACAGCTGCGAAACTCGTTTTCACAGAGACCGGGTTCTCGAAATGCCGCAGAAATGCCTTGCACATATCGTCGGTCGACCTCAGAGTACGGTCATCCAGGTTTTTGATCTCTGGAATATACCGATTGCAACCTCGATGGATTTGTTCCTTGTGTAATTCTGTGTAATTCTGCGCCCATGATTATGGCTTTGTTAAACATCTTATTTACCTGGCCGCGGTAACACTTGCTAGCCAAACAATCCAGGGCATACCTAGGTAATGCTATCCCCCAGCCTCCGCCCGAAAGAATCTATGTTATCGCCTTGTTAGCCTTAGCTAGGACAAGTCGACAGCCATAGTCAGCGGTGAAAGACCTAATGCTATCCTTTAGCCTCTACCACCGCCTCTAATTTCGGCTGCACTAGTTTAGTTAGCTATTGCAGAAAGTCCCGCTCGTCCGTAAGACAACGTTAAAGTTCCGGTGTCCAACCACTCTAGGTCTATGATCTAATGCTGTCCGGGCACAGATGAGTTTGTGGTCCGAATAGCTTAAACAGTGGAACGTGGGATGATCTAGCAAATCTAGATCGACCCTTCTCACTAACATTCTATCCAGGTAGACGGCCATCTGGGTAGACAGTTAACTAAGTGCCCACGTCCTCATCTTCCCCACTCGGGTGATCGACCTTATATCAATCGACAAGACCGAAATCGTCGATCAGATCAACCAGGCTACAATCCCCCGAGCTCCCGCTAGTCCCCGCTCCTATCTAGCTTGTGGCCCAGTATGGCATTCCAGTCTCTCACTAAGACTAGGCACGAAGAATTCACCAGGAATGGTCCCAACTGATGAAAAAACGAGACACGATTCCCTCGGTTGTTGGTCGCATAAACACAACGATCCGAAACGAACTACTGTTCACGGCAATATCGGCTACGATCGACCGGCCCGCCGCGCCGACGTGGACAACTTCCTGGACAAAATGTGTCTCCTGGATTGCAGCCATATCTACCCCGAAAGACAAGAGGTTACGAAGCAGGCGAACCGCCTTACACCGATCACGCAAGCCCATCGCATTCAAGCTGGCTAGTTTGATAGACATTTTTTAAGTGCTACCCTTTTTACACAGACTGGACGGAAATCTGCAGTCAGGACCCCGACGGATTGTCCCACACTTTCAGTAGCAATCTCAGACGTAATGCGTACGTCCGAGACAATACCGTCGACGTCAGTTTAACTGCCCTATATAAAGAGGAGTGGAAGATTTTCGGGACTCTCCCAGCACGAAGCATTGAATTTTTAAAAAAAGTTTGGTGTCCCTATTTGGGGCATCATAATTTTCGGGAACGCATCTGCCGCCCCTTTCTAAAACATCCCAAATTCTCAAGTTGGCCCCGCTATTACGAACAAGGGCCAGCATCCTGGAGGCATTGGGAAAGTTATTCGGATCTTAGATAATTGACTTGCCGTCGACCGACATAATTTAAACAATAGCCTTAACAGGGCTTTCTATGGGAGAAGAGGTCTCTCTCCAATGCTTGTCTCTTTAAATGGCAATTTTTTCCGATTTGTAGAACAGTTCTTGTTTTTTTTTTTGTCACATTCTGGTTTGGGAGATGACTTACCTGGTTTGGGGGAGGGTTTATCTGCTTTTGGGGTGTGTTTTTTTTTTCTGGTTCAGAGCAGGTTTAGAGAATGGAGAAGAAATAATTTTTACGGGGGAAGAAATTTCATTCTCCCCGTGCCTAATACTCAACTCTCTTATGTAACCCTCTGCACATCAGTGGCGTTAACCCCTTGCTTGGGGAGAAGTGATTAAAAAAGGGTTGGCTCCTCACCTTGTAATGTTCAGCTTTAACAGGCGATGCAAGGGTGAATTGGGACTTGGCGGCAAGCAGGACCCATTCCACCCTGCCTCAATCTGATTTATTTTTTCTTTTATCGTACTCTTCCTATTCTTCTCTACCCTTTTCAGCGAAGAAGCGTGTGGTGGAGGTATTTGTTGACACTCCATATTGCTTTCTGGTTCCGGCGACATCAACGGTTCTTGTTGCTTCTTTGGGGGCGGGTTTTTTTTTTTTTTTTTTTTTGCTAATGGCAATTTTTTCGCATCACTGTCTCTCCGAGGAGGAAGAAAAGCCGCTTTTTTGCCCATCCTTACCTCCTCCACCCATTTGCCACTCGTGTTTCCGGTATCGGCACCGGATTTTTTGTGGGGCACATTTTAGCTAAATGTCCAGCTGCCCCACACGTCCAGCAGTGCGGCCTTCTTTCCTCGACGACTATGAACATCCTTTTTCCCCGACACAATATGTCGGGGGTATTCACGAAATCCTGTCGGTTCAGTATTACTTGTAGGCACAAATCTTCTTTTGGTACTCCTGCATTATTAACCACACGATTTACCTCATAACTGTCAGTCGTGTCATCAAGGCAAAGAAACAAACTGAATCCATCAGTCCAACACTTAAGGAAAATGCTGTCGGAATATAAATATCAACGTCAAGAGACAACGTATACGTGATCAGGAAAAGTGTAAAAGATCCCAGAAAACATTCGTTTTGTTTAAATTAATTTGCATAAAGGTGTAAGTTTATAGCTAAACTTTGGTTTGGTTTCATTGTATCGCCGAGGTGCATACTATACACAGTGAAAATGTGCTACGGTTTTATTCTGCACAATATTCTGTGCTAAACAAATATACACAATAACAGACAGACAGAAGTTATAACATAGACTGAAGCGGTTTAGATCACAATAGTCGCCGAAGAAATTACTCCGAATATTACTCGAATGACACTCGAATATTATGCCTCGAATGCTACTATTCTTTACTTAAATAGTCGGTTTCAGACTATGGGGCCTCTCCATCATTGAGAGTGCAATAGGAGTGTTAACCGCTCTACAACAGGTTTGTATATGAGTCTGTTGGTAAAGTTTAAGGTTTATCATATATTCTCACCCCTGACATCTGTCATTGATCGGTACTGTATAATTTTGATATGTGTGGGGAGCGTAACAATTATCAAAGCGTTAAAGGGAATCAGTAAGTACGATACAACACTCGGCCTCGTTTATTGCATTCACCTTTGCACACAGTTTCTTGACAAGGGTACAAATATATTACTTCGCGCCACCCTGTTTATATGTTGAACATTAGTGAAAAGGATGATAGTGAATTTAAAATCGATGCAAATGGTCAGGGGAAATCATTACTACTTTTTTCGCAATTTAGACCGATTCCCATATAATTTACAAAACAAAACAAAAACAAAAAAACAAACAAACAAATAGAATCTGTAGCGAGTCACGATCGCCTACGTCCTAGAATTTTATTTCCCTGTAATACTATTTAATTTTGTTAAACGAAGATGACATTCGAGAAAGGTCAGGAAGATGTGATAACGTCGGAGAGGCAGTTAATTAATTGTTCCTTCCACAATCATGAAATGGACAACGGGCAAAGATTAAACGCATAGAGCCGAAAATGTTTGGTCCCAAATGCTGACAGTAGTTTCGCGGGTTAACAAAACAGAATTCATTACGCATACACAAAAGCGGGATTTATGTGATTACAAGGAAAGGCGATCAAATTGAATTATCAACTATGAATTTCGTCCCAAATGCTGACAGTTGATTTGCGGGCTAATAAAAAAATTAATTACCCATACACAAAAGCGGGATTTATATGATTACAAGGAATTGCAATCAAATTGAATTATCATCTATGAATCGTTGATACACATGTGTTTTCTTAATTAACAGAGTAAAACGTTTAAATTCTCGGATGAAGCGCTACTTAATTGCATTTAAAACGCATTGCATACATGACATTACTGTAAATTTGTTTTGAAATATATAGATAAAATTAGCGGGAAATTTTCATAAACATGTCCCAAACCGTGATTAGGGAGATATGGAAACTACAACCTAAACTTTGGAACCGACCTTCATTATATAGGATGTGTGATTTTGCAGCAGATCAAAAAACATAAGTTATGCGGGTTTTTTTTCTTGCTGTAAATATTGTATTATCATCTTAAAAATATTATTATCATCTTAGAAATAAAAATTAAATGAAATTTCATCTTAAAAATCTTAAAAAATTTCATCTTAAAAATCTTAAAATTTCATCTTAAAAATCTTAAAAAATTTCATCTTAAAAATCTTAAAAAATTTCTTAGAAAAATTAGTTTTGATAAATCTTAGAAAAATTAGACAACTTAAAAAATTTTTAATAAGAATTTTTAATAAATTTTATAAATTTTTAATAAATTTTTAATAAAATTTTATAAATTTTTAATAAATTTTTAATAAGAAAAATCTTAGAAAAATTAGTTTTGATAAATCTTAGAAAAATTAGACAACTTAAAAATTCTTAGAAAAATTAGTTTAAATCTTAGAAAAATCTTAAAAATTAAAAAATCTTAAAAATTCATCTTAAAAATCTTAAAAAATTTCATCTTAAAAATCTTTAGTATTATCATCTTAAAAATATGTTTGAAACATTTCCACTAGTTGCTTTGCATTTAACCCATCAGTGTCCCAATTGCTTTTCTTTAATTATTTACCAAAAAATCTGTAATTTATTTAATACTAAACATATAAAAAATCATTGATTTCTTCTAAGAAAAACTAATTAGTTTCTTCCTTATTTTAGGACCAAACTTATAGATTAAGATATATTTTTCTTTTTAATCGTTTCACCTCAAGCAAGGCGGTGCCGCCACTGATGCGCGGAGGGCTACATAAGAGAGTCAAAGTTTTAGGCAAGAGGAGAGTGAAGAGAAAGACGAACCAGTTACAGGGGGTGTCAGAGAAAGGGCAAGAGAAGGATGGGAATACAGGTGTGAAGACAGTTGCGAAGGTAGAGAGAATGGAAAAGAACAAGATATATATTTTTTTTATCATTTCACCCCGGGCAAGGCGTAAATGCCACTGATGTGCGGGGGCTACATAACTGAAAGAAAATTAATTAGTGGAGGGAGAAGAGGATTACAAACCAATTAGGAAGAAGCAATAGAAAGATGAAAATGCAGGTGTGATGACAGTTGCAAGGGAGGAGAGAAAGAGAAGGATATACGGGGTGGGGGAAGGGCTAGAGTCAAGTGGTTAGTAGATGAGTACTGACATTGCATTTAAATTTCTGGAGGTTGTAGCCGTCAGGAAAGCAAGAATATGGGAGCGAGTTCCACAGGCGGGAAGTGCGAGAGAAGCTGCAGGAGTAGAATTGTCGTCTTCATTTGGCTAACCTGACTGTGAATGGGTGGGACCCAGTTGCAATTCTGGTTGCACGAGTAAACACCTGTTGAGGAGGCACCAGTGACTTAAGTTCATCTGAGCAGAAGCCAGGAAAGTACTTATCGAACAGACAAAAGGAGGCCACATCTCGTCGGTGGGGAAGTGGCTGTAGTCAAGCCTCCAAGTCAGCCTCTATCACGTTACTAACTCTCCTTTGGAGCCTGTCGAGAACACTGAGGTAAGCGGCAGGGGCGCCTGACCATAAATGACAGCAGTACTCCATGCAGGGTCGAATGGTAGACTTGTATATATGCAGGATGGATTCAGGCAGAAAGAACGTCCTGGATCGACACAGTGACCCAACCTTCTTAGCAGTGGATTATTTGTGAAAAATTGCTTTCATACATTTTCTTAGCGTTAGAAGACAGTTAGAGTATTCATATATGCTATATACAAATATGAGTTATATGTAATTATTACTTACCAAAACAGATTTGTTTGAAAGATAGATGAACCTGGGTTTATCTTTCTTCTCAATATTTTTTCATTATACTGAAAACTGAGACATCAGTGTTGCCAGTATACATCCGAGAGTAAAAGGTATATTAGAAAGACACTTCATTCTTTATGACTAAACAAAGATCTATCTGAAAACTGCAAAAATGGCTGAAATATGGTAAATTATCTTTCAGTTCCTTAAAAAAAGAACCATGGGCATTAACGGATTAATAGCTTCTAATCAAAATGCTCCATATTTTCAGAATTAACATGTCTACTGAGCACCGTCCAATTTTTGAGACTTTTGGTATTTCTGATTTATAGGTAAAAACCTACCATTAGTATCAGGTTTTTATAAACCTTTATCATTGGTTTATATTTAAAAACATATACAGTAATCTTGTATGTAAAAGACGCAAGATTTTTTATTCAGAATTTTATCAAAACATCTGCAGCGTGTTGCGCTTTGGTTTAGTTTCCTATTTTTCAGGATGCAAGGTGCACTAAATCTGGTCAAATTGGATTTATTTGTTTACCGGAAAGATCGTATCTATTTAATGGCAACGATAGGAAAATAAATCTTTTAGAGAAACAAACAAACAAGTTAATATTTATTCAATTTTATTTCGATTTATTTACTCAATAAGTATTGGCTATTTATTGGACTTAGACCAAGAGTCATTGTCATGTTTTCATAATACAGATTAATTACAAAATTAACCCAAATGTCATGTTGCTTTAGGATATTTTCATCTTTTTTTCCGTTTTTACTAGTTTTGGTCTTTTTTTTTGCTCTAAAATGAGGTGCATCTTATACATGAAAATAAACATTTCTCTGAATTTTCTACTGTTTTTACTGTGTATTATAGTGAATACATATATGTACATATATAATATAAATGTGTTATATCACAACAAAAGTAGTCATTTTTGTCGACACAATCTGCGTCTTATCAAGGCCACTTGATAAAACACAATGTCGAAAGAACATGTCTACAGTGGTAGTGATATTATAACATATTTATATCATAAATTATAAATAAATATTATTCGCTCTTTGTATGGAGGACTTTTTAAAGAACAGGTATTTCTTTGAATATGGAAGTTTATTTCATCCATACCTTCGCTATACACACACACACACACACACACACACACACACACACACACACACACACACACACACGTACACACACACACACACACACACACACACATATATATATATATATATATATATATATATATATATATATATAAATGCATTTTTATTTTGTATAAGAATTTAATATGAGTATATTAATATATGCATGTGTAATTAAAACTGGATTTTTTAATTTCTCTTCCAATCTTTTTTTAAATACTTCCCCTTATTATTTATGCATTTAATTGCTTTTCGTCAAATGCTTTAGCTGCTAATTCCTTTGATCATTTACCCATTAATGACAACCGTCCCGTTTTTGTGGACGTGGGTCATAATGAGTTATAGGTAGCAACCTTTAAAATTGTTTTTTTTTTATACAAACCAATATTGTTTTCGTTTTTATTTAGTTTAATTTTGTGATTAATATCGAAAATTAAGGTTGGCATTAATGAGCGAAGATAAAAAAATGGAAGATGTTTATGATTAATGTACGAATCACAATACAAATGTCGTCAAAATCTTTTTCTTTAGCTCAAATTCATGATAAAAGTTGGAAAACTAGTTGACTAAATCCGTCGCGATAATTTTTAAAAATAATAACAAAAAAGTAAAAGTTTTTTTTTAAAAATAGCAAAAAAAAAATGATTTTTTTAAAATAACAAAATAAAATGTTTCAAAATCTTCAAAATAAAAAACGTTATTGTATATTTTCGTTAACGAAATAAAGTTTCATTTACACTAAAATATCGTCGTTGCTCACGTATTCCGTACAAGATAATCTTAGTTCTCTTCTGTAGAACATCATTTCTGTTGTTTCAAATCTATTGTTCATCTTTGATAAGACATTATATATCGCATATGCCACAAAGTCACAAGAATTCACTCCAGGAAGGGCCACAAGAATGGATTGAGTTTAGTGTCAATCCGGAGCCTGTGGTTTTGAAGAGATTGAGCCCATCGGAGTCCCTAATGTGTTTTTAATTCCACTAACTTTCATAATTTTTCCAGTATTGATAGTCATTTGTTTTAGTAGTATCTTTTTCCGATTCTCTAACACTTAGTAATCTCCTTGCAATTTAGTGGCTTATTGCCTTGTTTCAGGTGAAATGATTAAAAAAAATGTTGTGTGTGATGTCAGCTTCTTATGCCAGTATTTTCTGTTTGAGTTACGTTTGCTTTTATTGTTAGTTGTTGCTATTGCTGACTATCTTCAGATAGTGTTATTTTGTTATTTACTAAATTTTTGTGATGTTGTAGCGCCAATCTGCTGAAGGAAACTTTTCAGACTCATGAAATCAATTTTTAATACATGTTTAAATTACATTAATATTCAAGAATTAAACATAAACACAGATGTCATAAGTTATAAATGTGAAACAAAACAGAATTAAAAGACATTATGTGAGTTTGTGAGTGAGTTTTGTTTAACGGCATATCAACCTTTGCTATCTAAAGCCAAAAAGGTAAGGTTTTTAGTTATTTGTTTAAATGTTCGGTTATAATGAGAATGTTGATTTAGTCAGATTTTGATGAAACATTTCTTATTATTTTTTTAATTTTAGAAAACTGAAGATCTCTTCTAGTTTTATATTCAAAAATGTATTATGGCAATAATTTTTTTCCTTCAAAAATGTGTTATAGTAATAATTTTTTCCTTCAAAGATGTATTGTTAGTAATATTTTTAATTCAAAATTTTATGTATATATTTCTATAAAAGTTTTTTTTTTTTATACTTTTATCATGTTTTGATCCCAGTTTGGGGATAAACTATTTGTCCATAGTTGGGATCTTAACATGTGCTACCATACCGGGTCAGGGTTGACGTGGGAACAACAGCAATTAAGAGGTGGTTCCATGTTCCTCCCAAACTCCCCACCTTCCAATCAGAGGCCTTGCTACTGGATGCAGTTTATTGTCATACCCAGGGCCGAAACGACATTGTGTAAAACAGAAAAAATATCATGAATACAATACACAGAATTAGAAAACTGATACGTACATAAACACGAACGTCAAAAGATAAAAGCCCGGCATGTAGGTAGCTAATGAAATCATATAAAATATTGAATTTAATAATCTATCTAAACTTATTTATAAATGGAAATTTGTCTGTGTGTGTGTGTGTCCGTTACCTACCTCCGAAACGGCTGAACCGATTTTCTTGAAAATTCACAGTTGTACTATTTTTTTTAATCATTTCACCCCGAGCAAGGCTGAAACGCCACTGATGTGCAGGGGGTTACATAAATGTAAAAAGATTAATTAGAAAAGAGTGAGGAGTACAAGCTAGTTAGAAAGGAACAATAGAAAGCTGAGAAAGCAGGTGCGATGACAGATACATAGGTGGAGAGAAAGGGAAGGTTATACAGGAGAGGGGAGAGAGCTAGAGTCCAGTGGTTCGTAGATGACTATTAACTTTGCATTTAAATTTCTGGAGGTTGTAGCCGTCAGGAAAGCAAGAATACGGGAATGAGTTCCACAGGCGGGAAGTGCGAGAGAGGAAGCTGCAGGAGTAGAATTGTCGTCTGCATTTGGCTAACCTGACTGTGAATCGGTGGGACTCAGTTGCCAGTCTGGTTGCACGGGTAAACACCTGTTGAGGAGGCATCAGTGACTTAAGCTCATCCGAGCAGAAGCCATGAAAGTATTTATAGAAGAGACAGAGGGAGGCCACATTTCGACGATGGGAAAGTGGCTGCAGTCGAGTCGCCAGATCAGTACCTATCACCTTACAGACTCTCCTTTGGAGCTTGTCAAGAACACTGAGGACAACGGCAGGGGCACCTGACCATAAATGGCAGCAGTACTCCATGCACGGACGGATGGTTGACTTGGATATATGCAGGATGGATTCAGGTGGAAAAAACATCCTGGATCGACATAGTGACCCAATCTTCTTAGCAGTAGATTTTGCTATGGATTCAATATAGTGGTTCAATTTGAGGTCTGAGGACAGGGTAAGTCCGAGGAGGCGTAGTGTATTACTCTCAGGGAGAATCACTTGGTCCATGCTAATGGGAGGCAGAAGAGGTTGCCTGTAATGGTTGACAGACAACAGCTTGGTCTTAGATGAATTGAAGTTGACAAGCTACTTCTTGCCCCAGTTCACCACAGAGTGTAGATACCGCTCAAGGTCAGCAGCGAGATTATGTCTGTCCGCCACGACAGGTTTCTTACTGGTGCGGGAGTATATTGTAGTGTCATCTGCGTAGATGCCTACTTGGGACTTGATCTCATCTGGGAGGTCGTTGATGAAAATAAGGAAGAGCGTCGGGCCCAGCATAGAGCCCTGTGGGACACCAGCATTCGTGCTGTAGGACGAAAAGGCACGCCCATTCAGAACGACCTTCATTTGAATTTAATAATCTATCTAAACTTATTTATAAATGGAAATTTGTCTGTGTGTGTGTGTGTGTGTGTGTGTGTGTGTATGTGTCCGTTACCTATAGACTCCGAAACGGCTGAACCGATTTTCTTGAAAATTCACACAGTTGTACTATAAGCACCTCTGAGTGTTTTTAGCTAGATTTGTTGTCGAGGTACCCCGATAACTATCGAAAATCGATAATCGAAAAAATCGGGTTATAGAAGGAGTGGTCCGATTTTAATCAAATTTGATACACTCATAGACAAAGACATAAGAAACGCTATTCAGATGTTTCACGGTTGCAGTTCTTACAATAGTGCAGAAAATCTATAATATATATATATATATAAAAGGCAAGATGTTTTTGTGTGTGTCTGTTTATCTACCCGTTCGTCTGTATTTTTTCAGCCCTTTTTAGTTTTTGCTTCAGGTTTGGCTCTAAGTAAGTATACTTGTAGTTCTTAGTTTCAGCCATGATACCATTTACTCAGAGAACTTATTTAGTCTTCAAAATTTTATGGTTTCGCTTTAACTGGAAAAAAATATTGCTTTTTATTCTTTCGTGCCAACATCCAAAGAGTCTGAGCTCCAGGACCATGGTTTATTTTTAAAGCTTTCATACACCCGAGCAACGCCGGGCTACACTGCTAGTTGAATTATAACTTCGAATGATTGCATTTTCAAACGCTTGTAAGGAAGTTAATTAAATCCTAAAATATGTCAAAATTATAACTATTTTGTCCTTCTTGATATCATTTAATCAGAAGAAATATGCCTAATGACACTAGATCACCTCAGATCCTCAGAGAACTTTGGAAGCGAGAAGACGAGCATTTTTTAGTTTTCGAAATCTTGTCTCCAAAAAGTGTACACGTGTTTTCTTTGCTAAAATAAACTCTGCTTTATTAGGTGAACATGTAATAAAACACGTTCATAATATCTACTGTCCGTCTGCTTTTTTCAATGTACGATCATTACGTCTGCCACAATAGCAGTAGAAGCGTTTATCTGAAGTCGACGTGAGAAAATATGAGTTTGGGCTATTATCGATTATTTTTGTAGTCAATAACAAGAATAGCACATATATTACCACAGTTGACAACAATAAAAGACGCACGGGAATGTTTCTTGCACCTCCAATTTAGCAGGGGAACAATTTTAGTATATTCAAACATTTTTCGTAAAACCTTATAATTCAAGTTATAGTAAATACTAGCAGTATAGCCTAGCGTTGCTCAGGTGTAATGAAAGCTTTAAAACTAATCCATGGTCCTGGAGCTCAGACTCTTTGGACGTTGGCACGAAAGACTAAAAAGCAATAGATGTTTCTAGTCAAACCGAAACCGTAGATTGAAAGAAAAATGAATGGATGTAAGTCAAATTCTGATTTCCGGTATCGATGTCAAATAAGTTGAATTTTGAATGCTAAATAAGTCCTCTGAGTAAATGGTATCATGGCTGAGATTAAGAAGTACAATTACACCTACTTAGAGCAAAACCCGACGCAAAAGCCAAAATAAAAGGGCTGAAAACCTGATTTTGATCAGACCCGATAGAATATCGGGGTATCGATTTCCAATATCGGCGTTAAATAAGTCATCCAAGGATAACGTAACTTAAGTAAGTCCATGAAAACATATCGTACCCATCGGGAGTAAAATTTGAGTTAATGAGCCATATTGTCGGCTGAATATCGGTTTTTGATCAGATTCGATAGAATATTGGGTGTATCTATTTCCGATATCGGAGAAAATGAGTCGTCTGAGAAGATCTACTAATGTTTGAGACAAAAAACTATAATTTTACCAACTTAGAGCAAATTCTGCTGTAAAAGCCAAGATAAAAGTGCTGAAATCCTGATCTTGATAGACCTGATCGGATATCGAGATATTGATTTCTGATATCGGGAAAAAATCGAAAATAATACTTAGCCCATGATCTTACAGGAAGTCTAAAGAATATTTGTGTCAAGTTTGGTGAGAATCGGATTTGTATAAAGGACATACAGGCACACAGACACACACACATAAACATCTTGCTTTTTATATATAAGTACTTACATGGCTTCTGCTCCGATGAGCTTAGATCACTGGTGCCGCCTAAGCACGAATTTACACGAGATACTAGATTAGCAACTACGTCCCACCCTTTTACAGTTAAACAAATAAGATGTAACCGTAAATTCTACTCCAACAGCTTCTTTTCTCGCGCTTCCCGCCTGTGGAACTCCCTTCCACAAGTCTGCTTTCCCGACAGCTACAATCTCCAGGTGTTTAAATGTAGGGTCAATAGACACCTCCTATCACACTAACTCCCAATTATTCTCAGAATACCCTCATCTACCCAACCCTCATTCTCGGTATCCTTACCCGCCTATCACCCACCCTCTGACATTTCCTATATTTAACCATCCTTCCTCCACTCTATGTAGCCCTCTGCGCAGTTGTGGCAGTGACATGCCTTGCTCGGGGTGAAACGCTTATAAAAATATATATATATATATAATTTTAATTATGAACGTCTTGAGAAAACGATTAGGTAAATAAAAATGATTGGAAACTTTTCGTTGATTCACTATTGTGTAAACGATTGCAAGAAATCTCTGATTTTATGTAGCACTTATTCAGTTCCGACGAGTACTTGTTAACCATTTCACTCAATTCTTTCAATAAAAAAGTCGTTTCTTGGACATGTGAAAGATTTTATTTTCACGCCTTTTTTCTGTGGCTGCATATTTCGCCGCATATAGGGACTGAAATCCCTATCCACCAGCGAAATCGGCCTCATCAGAAAATATATTAATAAATCTACCTTTTCCGAATTCTGAACGCATCCGAATCTTCACCAATCAGTCAAGCACCACACGCTACAAATCAGCGCCAATATATCCAGTTCGAATCTAAAACCTCAGGTAAAAACCACACAAAACAAGATTTAAGATTGTAAACACAACGTATTCTCACATTCCTCTCTCCTGTCTCTTCCCTAGTTGCAAGTCTCTCTAGTTTTATTGACTAATACCAGCATTCTTTGCCCCTTTAATTTCGACCAGTGTTTTCTCGATAGGATTCATTCGGGTTTCCTAAAACCTTACGATATTTGGGATTGACTACGTAGTCTAGATTGAACCCATCTACGTATGCTGTCTACCACAGATAAGTTTGCGGAATTCCTCTCTGTTGCCGAGGTAAGTTTTGTCTCTTGTCCACGGACAACTTTGGCAATAAAGTCTGCAATTTGAAGTCTTTTAAGAAAATGCACAGCACTTGTTAGCTCTAACAACAAGTTTAATGAATATAAAAAAAACTGTTGAATAGAATGTCTGTGTTATTTACCGCAGAATTAAGTTCTCTGTTGCTAGGTGTTGATTCGAGAAATCCACCAACAAATGTTAATGTAATAACCAGCCTGTCAACTTTAACTTAATTCTTCTATCATGTGTGTATGTGTGTGTTCGGTCCGGTTACCAAATATGCGAGTGTGTTTCTGACGACTCATAGTCGGCCTGATCGGCTCTCTTTTACATAGACGATTCACACTGAAAAACGATTTGACATTAATATATCTAATTTCTTCACGCGCACCATTTCAGTTTTAAAATATCTGTTTATAATTATTTCGCTTCTGTCATTCGAATTTTATGCAAATTATTTCTATAAGAATAATGGTGTTTAAAAATAAACAGATTCAAAAACTGGGTTTTTAGATGAAATCCAGATTATTTCTTTGTTTAGAAGGATTTGGGGTAACGTTTTGTGCAGATAGTATAAATGTAAACAACACACGAATTTGATTTCTCAACAAAAAAGAAATTTGGACAAAATAGTAATCATGTTTTCTTCTCATCGTCGGAAAGTGTATCAGATGGAGAACCTTAGTTTTGCTCATTTTTAATCGATAGACGAGTTAATTCTGGGTTCGATTCTCCTTGAAATCGATCTTAAATTTATTTATGGTTTTAAAACATAATTTCTAAACTTTTTTCATTTTTCTCTCTCAACCATTCAACCTACTCTCTTGAGAAGAATTATATCGTAGTTTCTCCAAATTACCATTCTGCAATTTCATGCCATTAAACGTTTAAACAGTCGGCCCTGTTACACGATTGTTAATTCGTTTAGCCGGGGTGACCTCGCTATTTTCGGAACGAAACAGCCAGTTACAAAACAGGCTGTTTTCTCATGTCTTTTCAACACACAGCGGTTATGGAAAAAGTCTGCATTCGTCTTTTATTTTTTGGGAGACGAAATGAAGTAACTTTTGATTAGTTTGCTTCGGTTTGTTTTTTGAAAGCTGTTCTGTTTGCACAAAAAATATCTACAAAAAAGAAAAAAAACAGAAAAAGCAATATATATTTTAAAAGAAATGTAAAAGAAAATTCTGTCTCAATCTACTCATCTCCACAAACATCTTCACATATGCCCGTTAGCTACCGTCAAATGTACCATGTAAGTGAATATATATATATATATATATATATATATATATGTGTGTGTGTGTGTGTGTGTGTGTGTATGCTTGTGGGCTACTTCAAAAGTTATTATAATGAACACTTACAGAAAATAGTCTCAACATTTTTATTTACTAAACAATGATTATTTCCTCTATAGGCCTGTGTATTCGAGAAGTCTTAGTTAAGAAAATGTGGCCCCCACTCTCCGGCAGGGATGGAACATGCACTTCCTAACTAAAAATGGGGCGTCTATTTAAGACAAGAGATGTCAACTATATTAAATTTTGAAGTAATAAAATGTTGGATTAAAATAAATTCGTTGAAATAAATTGTTTTATATAGTGTGCTTCTCTTATTGCAAGATGCTTTTGTTATTGCAATTTAAACAGTATTCTTGTTTTTCAATCAGAATTTTCTTTAAGGGTTCTTATAAATTATGGATTAATACTTGTTTTTTTGCACTTTGATTATACAGGAAGTCAAAGACGTGGTAGTGTGTTCGACATGGATTATTTATTTATGATAAGAAACGCAGATTTGCAATATTCTATTTCCTATAATATATTTTAAATCTTACATGTTTTTGAGAAATTATGCAATAAAATATGTTCTTGTTTTTTTTTTTTTGTGTGTGTGTGTGTGTGTGTGTGTGTGTGTGTGTGTGTGTGTGTGTGTGTGCTATTTTTAATACCGGTGAGAGGTAATTTTTGTTAGAATAATTCCCCAAAAACATGTTAAATTTATAATATATTATAGAAAATAGAAAACCGCAAATCTTTTTGTTTCTAATCAAAATAACCCCTCAAACCTAAACTAGTAATGACTAATACAGTGTTTGAATTTCAATGCCCAGTTCAAGACTGCGTTTCTTGTCACAATTCAAATACCTATATTAAACACACTACCACCTCTTTAAAAGAGGTACTATATGTCAAACAATTCTCTCATGCCATCAAACTTACATTATTTAATAATGGAAATGGTGTTTTGAAAATTCTTTTTTTTATAATAGAAAGACGTTTACGTGATTATCAGTCGCGAGCAACAAGAGAGTGCTTTTAAAGAAAATTCCTTTTCAAAAAATACGTTTCAGTCAAAACATTAGAAAAAAAAATAACAACATTGGAAATATAATACCCTTGAAAATGGCCAGTGAAGCGGTGGAAATTGCTTGAAAATATAATAATTATAGAACATTTATTACATTCCTTATCTCTAGCAAAATAGTAACATGTACGAATACTGGAAAAACTAAATAAATATTAATATAATCTTCCTTGTTGGTCATTTTCAACGAAACATGCTTAAAAAAGACTGCTGTTCATATATATATATATATATATATATATATATATATATATATGAGTGTGCGTGTGTGTGTATGTGTGTAACCTGTCGAATTAAAGTGTTATTTAAAATCTTCTATTAACCCATAATTGAACAGAACCCCGAAGGAAAATTCTAACTGATAACACTAAATCCTTTATTAAATCAGATAACCGTCGACATCTTATTAATAGAGAAGCCCTATTAATTAAACACCGTTCTTACCTATCAGTCTGACACTGTTCAGTAGTGGAGATGGCTTGTTAAGTGTATTTTTTTTTAAATAGAAGTAATCATAACGTCAAGCTAGCAGCGTTTTGCATGTGATTGCCCCAAACGTTCACTATTCCACAAGAACTTCACACATTAAAAACGATTACGTATTACCACACACGGAGAACAAATATACCTAATACAGCAATATTGAGAATGGCTCAAGCACTAGCCAAAAGCGCTTGAAGCCATAGAACTTAGGGACAATTTTTATATTCTTTAACTACTTAAAAATAGAAAAAACAATGAAGAATTCAGGAAAAATCAATAAAGGATTGATTAAATCATCCTTGTCGATCTTACTCAATGAAACCTGCTTAAATTTTGGAGATGGATTCATTGCATTAACACAAAGTAAAATGTCCATATAAACATATACGAAAAAGGCCATCATTGTACCTCAACAATCAACTCATAAATTTTCAAAATGTTCTCTGCTTGCTTCTACACACACGCGTTCGTTGACTTGCAGATCCTTACAATTACTACGTCTGAGACGTTTATTAGATTTTTATTCTTCTTACACATTTACAAAATAAACCGATTCTCTCAATGACTAGCCTTAATTATTAAACTTCAAATTACACACATATAGCAGTTGGTACCTGTTGATTTCACGAAATATAGATAACGCCCTGTTTATCCAAAATTTAGTCCTTGGTTAGAGAGTCTAAAGTGACCATTTCTCTGAAACAATGGTATATGGAGACCATAATCTGCACAGGATACATAGTCCCACTTTCGGCCGTACTGACAAAATCTAAAGGGTAAAAAAAGAGTAATTTTGGGATGGCTTGGCTGCAGGGATTTCCTGAAAGTTTTTACTGTTGACAGCTAACCGCCTTCGGGGATCCCCTAAGGGTTTTCTGTATGAATTTACTTCCACAGCCCTCCCTGTTTGGATATGATCGTATGGTAGCAGAGGTCTAAATTAGGGTTTTCTTTCGCCCTAGATGAACTGCTTTTCTGGGAAGTCAGGCTTTATCTACTTAAAACGACTCCATATGAGGCCCCATGTTCCCTTTCTCTTAATTTTCTATCTTAAAGCTGTTTGAAATGCATGTAACAGAAGGATTTTATATAAAGTCGGAGGTTGTTCCCCACTATAACACTGGCGATTACAATATTTGGAACATATACAAGACTAGCAGTATAGCCCGGAATTACTCGGGTGTAATGAAAGATTTAAAACTAATCCATGGCCCTGGAGCTCAGACTCTCTGGACGTTGGCATGAAAAACTAAAAAGCAATAGTTGTTTCCAGTTAAAGCGAAACCGTAGACTGAAAGAAAAATAAATGGATGTAAGTCAAATTTTGATTTTCTGGCATCGATATCAAATAATCTTTTTCGTCGTAAACTGAATTTTGAAGGCTAAATAAGTCCTCTGAGTAAATGGTATCATGGCTGAGACTAAGAACTGCAATTATACCCACTTAGAGCCAAACCCAAAGCAAAAACTAAAATAAAAGGGCTGAAAAATAATACACACATACAGGCAGATAAACAGACACACAGAGAAACATATTGCCTTTTATATATATATATATATATATATATATATATATATATATATATATATATAGATATATTATTATCGATATCAAATAATCTTAGTTTTTATTAGTATAATCTTAGTTTATCGATATCAAATAATCTTAGTTTTAATTATAGTTTTTCTGCACTATTGTAAGAACTGCAATCTTGAAACTTCTGAATAGCGTTTCTTATGTCTTTGGCTATGAGTGTGTCAAATTTGATTAAAATCGGACCACTCCTTCTATAACCCGACTTTTTTCGATTATCGATTTTCGATATTTATCGGGGGTACATTGACACAAAACCTAGCCAAGAACACTCGCAGACGCTTATAGTATAACTGTGTAAATTTTCAAGATAATCGGTTCAGCCGTTTCGGAGTCTATAGGTAACGGACACACACACAGACAGAGTTTAGATATATCTAGCGGGTTTGTTTAATTAGTGTTCTTGATTGTGTTATCCGATTCATTAATCAGTCAGTTTCATTAATAGCTGCTTTTAAATACAAGGAAATTTATCGGTTTCACTATGCAAATTTTTTTATGAATCATAATACTTAAGGTAATGATTAAATAATCGTGTGAGTCCTACCGTTATAAAATTCCAGTTTTTTCTTTCTTTCACTCTTTTGTTATTTCTTGTTTTTCTTTCCTTCTTTTTCTCACTGAAATTTAACAGCGTCTATGATATATTTTTCCGTCTTTCCTCGGGATCAAAACGTAACAGTGCATTATGTGTACAAATCAACCATCCGTCCGTGTATCGAATACTGCTGTCATATATGGTCAGGTGTCCCCGCTGTTCATCTCAATGTTCTTGACAGGCTCCAGAGAAGAATCAGTAATGTGATAGGTACCGAATTGGCGGCTCGACTCCAGCTGCTTTCTCACCGACTCGATATGGCTTCCCTCTGTCTGTTCAATAGATATTTTCATGGCTTCTGCTTCGAAGAACTTAAGTCACTTGTGCCCCAGTCAAACGAGTTTACTCGTGCAACTAGGCTAGCAACTGGGTCCCACCCATTCACAGTTAGATCAACCAAATGTAGACTACAATTCTACTCCATCAGCTTCTCTTATCGCACTTCTCACCTGTGGAACTGGCTTCCATATTCTTGCTTTCCTGAGAGCTAGAACCTCCAGGAATTTTAATGCAATCTCTTAACCACTTGACTCTAGTTCCTTCTACATCACCCTGTATATCTTTTCATTTCTCTCTACCTTTGCAACTGTCATCACACCTGTATTCCTTTCCTTCTCTTGCTCCATTCTCTGACACCTCCTGTAACTGGTTTGTCTTTCTCTTTAATCTGTACCTATCTTATCTTTTACTCTTATGCAACCCCCCTGCGCATCAGTGGCATTACCACCTTGCTTGGGGTAAAACGATTAAAAGAAATGCTAGCAAGGCATTCCTTTCTTTCTTTTTTCCTTTCATTCATTGAAACAAACGCCGTCTATGATATGTCTTTTCCGTCTTTCCACGCGATCAAAGCAAAATAGTCCATTATTTATGAAATATTGGCAGGGCGTAACGTACATGATACCTAACTAACTAGCGCTGAAAAATAAAGCTGAATAATAATAATAAGTGCCAATAATGTAAGAAAAAAGACAATGCAGGTTAGTTGAAAATCTTGAAAGAATTCTTTACATCTGATGGAAAAAGCCTGAGCAACTTTCAGGATGATGAACCCCATAAATTCAGCATCACTGATAAAACATTGCACTTGTTGGCAGTAATATCGACATTCTCATAGTCAACAAAAGTTGATACGGTTCGACGTTTTTTGTTTCCACAAAGGATGCCATAGTTGGTTGATATTATTAGACAGAAAAACTGTTATCTTTTTTTACGAGGAAATAGATTAACGGAAAGAGTTGATTGTGATAAGTCTGTGTGTGTGTGTGTGTGTGTGTGTGTGTGTGTGTGTGTGTGTGTGAGAGAGAGAGAGAGAGAGAAAAGGGAAGAATAAGAAGTTTAGTGTGAGGGAACTGAATATTATTTTTGTATATATATATATATATATATATGTGTGTGTGTGTGTGTGTGTGAGTCAATATTTAGTTTTCCTCTAACTCTCTTTCTCTCTCTCTCTCTCTCTCTCCTCATCTTGTGTTTTTTTTTCTTTTGTGTAAACAAATCATTTATAGGAAAAAAGTTACCGGGCGAAACTTTTCGCACTAACGCGTCCAATTTTGTCACTTGAATCGTAAGCCTTGTCGATGTGTCTATAGTCTCAACCTCGGACTGTGGAAAGATAAACAAACAAACACACAGACACACACACACACACACACACACACACACAAAGAGAGAGAGAGAGAGAGAGAGAAATTACACACGTATATATAGTATATATATATACATATATATATATATATATATATATATATATACAATATATATTCTATGTATATATATATATATTTAATGAAGTGCCATGTATATATATATATATATATATATATATATATATAGTTAGTTGACAGAAGATTTATACATATGTACATATGAGTGTGTACATAATAAAAACTATTTTGCACACACACATACACTTGCAGAGAAAAAGAGAGAGAAAAAGAGAGAGAAAAATCACATTCGTATATATAGTATATATACATATATATGCATATACAATTCATATATTCTATGGATATATATATTCAGTGAAGTGCCATGTATATATATGCATATATATATTGTATATATCATGTATATATATATATATATATATATATGTATATATATATGTAGATACTTGACTGAAGATTTATACATATGTATATATGAGTATGTGTACATAATAAAAACTATTTTGCATACACACATACACACACACACTTCCTGTGTAGAAACGGAAAACATACATGTATATGTGTGTTTGTCTGTGTCTCTCTGACTGCATCCGATGCCAAGAGAAAGCCAACAAAAAATTATAGAATAACGTCAGTGTTAGATAAGACAACGTAAATATTGGCAACTTGTGAAAATAAAGACAAGTATCGCGTTACAAAAACAGCAATCTGAAAAGCGCTGTAATATTTCATCTACAACTCTAATATAAATGTAATAATTATGTGCAAAAGTTTATAGCGATTGCTTCTTATTAAAAGGAAAAACCGATTTTCATTTGTATATTCGCTTTCGAGGTATTATGGTAACATCACGGTTGTCAGAGCAGAGAATAGAATCAGCGACCGGTGTTCATATTCCAGCGTGGCCTGTTTCGTTCACTTAGCACTTTTCCCCTTGTAAAGACCATGGTTCCACCTCTTTTCACCTTTTCCGTATAAAAGAAAAGTCCAAATGTTAGAATATATCTACTGCACACGCACACACACACACACACACACACACACACACACACACACACACACACACACACACTCGCACACACACATATATATATATATACAGCATAGGGATGATCCACGTATACTGTCCTAATATGTATAAGAAAGAATATTAAAACGTTTTGAGTTTAAAAATGTGTTTTTTTGACATTGGGTTTTTTGACACATTTTTAAATTCAAAACGTTTTAATATTCTTTCCTATATATATATATATATATATATATATATATATATATATATATTTCTTTACATTCATATCACCCCGATCAAGGTGGTAACGCCACTGATGTGCAGGGGGCTACGTAAGAGTAAAAAGATTGGAAAAGAGAAAGCCGGAAACCACATCATATACAGGGAACAAGGGATGAGCCTCTTTACCTGTTCAATAGACGTGGGTGGAATGTGAACCGGGCGATAGTTAATCTATCTACACCAAGTGAAAAAAAAATAAAAATAAAAAAAGAAAAGAGTGAAAAGATTGGAAAAGAGAAAGCCGGAAACCACATCATATACAGGGAACAAGGGATGAGCCTCTTTACCTGTTCAATAGACGTGGGTGGAATGTGAACCGGGCGATAGTTAATCTATCTATACCAAGTGAAAAAAAGAAAAAGAAAAAAAGAAAAGAGTGAAAAGACTGGAAAAGAGAAAGCCGGAAACCACATCATATACAGGGAACAAGGGATGAGCCTCTTTACCTGTTCAATAGACGTGGGTGGAATGTGAACCGGGCGATAGTTAAAAAAAAGAAAAAAAGAAAAGAGTGAAAAAATTGGAAAAGAGAAAGCCGGAAACCACATCCTAAAGTAGTATCCTTGGTAAAGTTAACTACACGATGGATTGTAATCCGTTGGGAACTCAATGTTAGAATTTAACAGAGTACTGCAATGAAAATAAATTGAACGAATTTACAAATCCCTTGGCAATAATTTATTTCGTGAATATTTTATAAAAAAATAGTCAAGTCCTCAGACCGATTTAAAAAAAAAAATCAATGGGTTAGATTTATTCAGGCGAAAAGAATCGACGGGGAAAGAGAAGGAAGATATTTTATCGATGGGAGAGAGGTTAGATATACGGAGTTAATTTCTAAGCGCGGATTTTTAAATTATCACCAATGGATTTGTAAATTTGTCCAATTTATTTTGATTATGTATTTATATATATCTATATATATATATATATATATATATAATTGGAGTAGATAGACTAAACTCGCCCGGTTCATATTCCACCCACGTCTATTGAACAGGTGAAGAGGCTCATCCCTTGTTTCCTGTTTAGGATGTGGTTTCCGGCTTTCTCTTTCCCAATCTTTTCACTCTTTCTTATTTTTTTTTTCTCAATTGGAGTAGATAGACTAATCTATCGCCCGGTTCACACTCCACCCATGTCTATTTAACAGGTGAAGAGGCTCATCCCTTGTTCCCTGTTTAGGATGCGATTTCCGGTTTTCTCTTTTCCAATCTTTTCCCTCTTTTCTTATTTTTTCAATTGGAGTAGATAGACTGAATTATTGCCCGGTTCACACTCCACCCACGTCTATTGAACAGGTGAAGAGGCTCATCCCTTGTTCCCTGTTTAGGATGTGGTTTCCGGTTTTTCTCTTTTCTAATCTTCTCACTCTTATGTCGACTCTGCACATCAGTGGCGTTACCACCTTGCTTGGTGTGATATGAATAATATATATATATATATATATATAATGACGTAAAAATATACATATGAGGAGCGTGTACATATGCATAGTATTATTATTCAGGAGTTAATAAAACAGTGCTCAATATATGAACAGACCTGTTTAATCAGTCAGTTAAGGATTGAAACCCGACCGAATCGGCGTCAGTCGGCGATTCTAGCTCTGGGCCATGAGCGCTCGGTAGAAGAAGACAGACTTTTAGCGCGTATATTATCATTATACACGCCCAATATATATATATATATATATATAGTCATCTGTAAACAGATCCGTTTCGCTGTATCACAGTTCAGTTTATCAGTACGGTTAGACTCCGATTGCTTTTAACACAGGATCGAAACCCGACCGAATTGGTTACCTCTGAGCTATGGACGCTCGGTAGAAGAAGGCAGACTTTTTAGCGTGTATATTATCATTATACACGCCCAATAGCTAAGAGTGTTCTAATTCATTGCTGAATGAACGATGCGTAGATGCCAGAGTAGCTACTGTTTATTATTCTTCCAGAGTGCTCAATCAGGGTGTGAGAGCGCATATTGCTTGTTTAATACTTAGTTTTTGGTCATAATAGGGTTAGACCAGTGCACATTTGAATTAAAAAGTGTTAGATACAATTATATTGTAGAACGTTTTAATATTTTTTATTTTAAACGAGTTATTTCGCTACTCTGGTTTCTACCATGAGTGGTGTCTTCAAGCGATTTTTAATAACTGATTTTACCTTTTACCGTTTTTCTTTTTAAAGACGCTCTTGTAACGGTGTTTTATTTGAACGTTCACTTGGCAGAGAATTTATAAACGCGCAATTTTTAAATTAAAACGGATTACGGCGTTTTCATCCATGGTTGTATGAACCTAAGACGTATTTTTTAGTGTGGATGCATTTAGTCATAATTTCTGTTCTTTCATTTAACAGTTCGTCTGTATTTGGGAATATCGTAATTTCTAATTTTTCTTCTTGGTACAGTCTACATATTTTCCACCGTTGTCAGGCTTGGCTGTTTTTACAATGCTCTACGTTATGTCGGAGTTTTTTTCCATATTTTGATTTCGATTTCTACACGTCAGTCAGTTAAAGTGCCATACGTGATACACGCTTGGGCGATCATGTCTCGAAAGAGACATGACTGACTGGACAGAAGATTATCCCGCAGTAGGTTGCCATTGCTTTACGGTAGATTGGTTGCCGACCAAGGCTATAGAACCCCAGTCTGTCCTGTTATTTAACCCATAACTGGAGGGAAGAAACGATCAATACCTTTCCCAAAGGTATTTGCGCGTAAGTGAATGCAAGGAATTCAGCTGGAATTCGAACTCGGCTCTCCGAGCCGATATCCACTGCGCCACAACGCAGTTTAATACATATGTTAATAAATACATATATTATCCTACGTCTGTGGAACGACTCGGAGTTTTATGCGTTATATAATCATCAAATGCATATTTCAAACTGACAGTTTAATAGATTTGAATTTAAGTTCACTCAATGTTCATGGGAATTAAATCTTATAAAGTTAAGTTAATGCTTTTTTAATAATAAGATTAAAAATTTAAATACTCTACGGTTACATGTAGATAAAAATTTAAATTCCAAATTTAAAATAAAAATAAAAATAAAAAAATGATAAAATGCAGGGAGAAGAAATCAAAGGGACGTAAATCAGGAGTTTTAAAAATCTAAATATTCAAATACATAAATTCAAGTTCATAAAAAATGTAGGGAAAATTAAATCTTTAAAATTAAAAATAAAATATTCTATATAAAAATAAAAATAAAGATAAACTGAATTAAAAGAAAAGAAAAATGAAAAGAATAATTAAGAGGTAAAATTTAGAATTAAGAATTAAAATATAAGGAGCAAAAAATAAAACGGGTTTAATTCATAATTGTTAAAAGTAATATTGCGGGGGAAAGGAAGGAAGGAAGGAAGGAAGGAAGGAAGGAAGGAAGGAAGGAAAGAAAGAAAGGAAAGGAAGGAAAGGAAAGGAAGGAAGGAAGGAAAGAAAGGAAAGGAAGGAAGGAAGGAAGGAAGAAAGAAAGGAAAGGAAGGAAGGAAGGAAGGAAGGAAGGAAGAAAGAAAGGAAGGAAGGAAGGAAGGAAGGAAGGAAGGAAGAAAGGAAGGAAGAAAGAAAGAAAGGAAGGAAGGAAGGAAGAAAGAAAGAAAGAAAGGAAGGAAGGAAGGAAGGAAGAAAGGAAGGAAGGAAGAAAGAAAGGAAGGAAGGAAGGAAGGAAGGAAGGAAGGAAGGAAGGAAGGAAGGAAGGAATAGACAAACGTAAATAGGGATCTATATTAATCTGGGTCTAAGAATTTAAGTAAGTATTTTTTCTATGATGAGAGCATGTGGTCATTAAATCACATTTTTTTATTAAGCAAATTTGGATTCTTGATATAGTTTAAGATGACAAGTTTCTCTAAAAGACATATAATACATTTATCTCATTTTCTATTTCCATGTTTGGATTTAGCTTCGATATTCCAGGTCATAACTGGGTTATCACTGTAGTTTTGTTTTTTTTAATTTCCAATAATATATGCATAAAGCAGTATTTTTGCTGTATTTTTCTGTTGTTTAAAGACAGCATGTGGTTGTTAAATCTTATATTTTACCTGTTAGAAGCACTTCCAAAGTAAAGTTAAACATCATTATCATCCGAATGAATTCAAGCTCAATAAACAATACTTTCGGACATACACTGGCCATTCTATAGGCAGGTTTTATTTTTTCTGCAGTTGCAATTATTTTTCGAAGAGTCATTTTTTGTGACCGATGTAGTTTATGAGGGTCAAATATTTATTTGATATCATAGATTTATGTTGTATTTATCTATGTTTTTAACGCAGTTATAACTTTGATATCGTTTTTGTTGTTTTTTTTTTAGTGTGGGTGAATGATATAAATGTTTAGAAATTGAGCTACGGAATAGTTTACCAATGTTAGTTTGGACGACTGAAAGGTGCGTTAAACCAAATTATGTTACGTTTAAGTTTTTCTGCTTATTTCTGCCTACCTATAAATAAAGTATTTTAACTGACATTTTTTAAAATGATTTCATCTCAGGTAAGTAAATAAAACCACTAAGATGCAAGAAGTTAATGAGAATATGAGAAAATATACAAATAATAAGAAAGGATATTAAAAGAAAATGTATTAAAAAGACAAAATATAACGATTGACATTGCATATTAATTTGTGAAGATCAACTTTGACTGAGGAGTCAGTCAGTTAAGTGCCATACGTGATGCACGCTTCGGCGATCATGTCTCGAAATAGACATGACTGACTGGGCAGAAGATTATCCCGCAGTAGGTTGCCATTGCTTTCTGCGGTAGACTGGTTGCCGACCAAGGCTATAGAACCCAATCTGTCCTGTTATTTAACCCATAACTGGAAGGAAGAGACGGATTAATACCTTTCCCAAGGGTATTTGCGCGTAAGTGAATACAATGGATTCAACTGGAATTCGAACTCGGCTCCCCGGTTTCTCGTTCCGAGCCGATATCCACTGTACCACAACAAGAAGTCAAAAGTGTGTTCAAAAGTGTTTGATAGAAGAAACTGTTAGCATAGAACTTACGGTGATATAAAGCTATTTCAACTGTAATAGGAAGCGACCCTCTTGTCAATCTAGTAATTCGTCTTAAATTCTTAAGTCGAGGAACCATAGCCGAAACTTTAGGAGAACAATTACCATAAAAATATTTATATGTAGAAAAGGCACAGGGAAGCTACAGTACAGCAGTGGGAAAGTGACTGAAGGTGAGATGCCAGTTAAGATCAATAATGTTGGAGATTCTTCTTTGGATTTTATCAAAAATCTCTGAATATATATGTTGGGGCGCTCTCCACCTTTCCACGGAAATGGACTATTCGAATTATTATATAAAATAGTAGCGATTATACCTCGAGGAAGGAAGTCGAGTAAGGAAGTCGAGTGAGCGAGTCAGTCGGGTATTTCCGGTATTGCATCGGAAGTGTTCTACTAGTCAATCTATCACGTCCCTACGACGATACTGTATACTAATTACCTTGTTCTGTATTCTACTAATCTTCACCTCTTGTAAATACTTCTCTTTCCTGTCAATACACCTACTTTTATACTATTACGTTGTTTTGTATGATTTCACTTAATTCTGTTACCCGAAGAACCAGACCATATTTTGCGGCAATATTCAAAACATGGATGAATGATTTCTCGAATATAAATATATAAATATGATTCTGGTGAGAAAAAAATGCCCAACTCGACACAGTGAACTAACTTTTTTTAGTTGCAAATAAGACCTTGTAAATAAACTAAAGGGAAAATTACGATAGAATTAACTTGTGAAATGGAAACAAGCAATGCGCTATCTTTCCTAGATATTATGCTATACCGCTTTGACAGTAGCCAAAAACTAAGCGCCCATTGCAAATCAACTAATAAAAATAATCTCCTATTTCTGTTCTCACCAAACCAACAAAATAAAATCTACTAGACTAGCAATTAGGTTCCACCCTTTCACAGTGAAACCAAGCAAATGTAATCACAACTTCAATCCACCGGTTACTTTTCTCACACTTTCCACTTTTGGAATTCTTTTCCGTATACTTGCTTTCCTGACAGCTACAATCTCCAAGAATTTAAATGCAATGTCAGTTGCCATCTCTTATTTCCTTGACTCGCGTCCTTTCCCTAACAACCCTTGTATCATTGTCTTCTCCCTTTCTACTCTACTCTCATGCAGCTCTCTTCACGCCAATGTTCTCATCCTTCTCTTATCCATTCTCTGACACCCCGTGTAACTTGTTCTTCTTTCTCATTAGTAACCTCTTATGTAACCCCCTGTGCACCAGTAGCAGTACTGCTATGCTTGGGGTGAAATAATTATTAAAAAAACAAACAATAATCACTGAATTCTATTTAGTAGCATTCCGAATCTGTAGCCTTCAGTATTTACATGAACATGAGAAATACATTGAAAATATTTTGAAGTTCCACAAATGTTCTAATTATTTCATATTCAATGCTAAAGAAAAGACTTGTAAAATATTTCGAAATAGAAGAGGGGGCCATTCTAAGACACCCAAATAATCCAATATATTATTCTACCCACCAACACTATCAGAAGGAAGCTTAACAAAATTTATTTATAAATCAAGAAAAGAGCCAATAAAAAGCAAAATAGTAAGGAGGAATTTATTGTATTATCTGTAATAATTGTTATAATGAATACACTGGAGAAACCTCAAGGAATTTAAATAAACGGTTATATGAACACAATAGGGATATTTTACAAAACCACACATAAAATGAATTATTTGCTCCCCGTAAAGAGTCTCACCATAATTTTCATATGAATAAATGCAACTTTAATTAAATATACGAATCACATCAACGTAAATATCAGTTTATCACCATTAATTCCTAAAGGACGAAACACATTATATGAAGTTATTTTCCACTTTGTCACAGATTCCCATAATATATATATATATATATATATATATATATATATATATATATATACTATAGTCATCCGCAGACAGATCTGATTTGCTGTATCACAGCTCATCAGTATGGTTAGACTCCGATCGCTTCCTAACCCAGGATTAAAACCCGACCGAATCGGCGTCAGTCGGCGATTCTACCCCTACGCTACGAGCGTCCGGTAGAAGAAGGTAGACTTTTTAGTGCGTATAAACACGCCCAATAGCTAGAGTGCTCTACGTTCTCACGTCATCTGCTGAGAAAGCTGAGTGCTTTGCCCGCAGATTCTCATCCAACTCCACACTCGACTCGTCCGGAGTGCACCCACCCGACTTCCCTATTAGAACTGAGGCCAAACTGCATGACGTGTATATTACCCCGACAATAGTATCCAGAGTAATTTCAAAACTCGACCCCCATAAGGCGTGTGGAGACGATGGAATCCCGGTGATAGTCCTTAAGAGGTGTGCCCCTGAACTTTCCCCTGTCCTCTCTAAACTGTTTAACTACTGCCTTTCTGCTTCCTGCTTTCCTGCATGCTGGAAATTCTCCTCAGTCGTTCCTGTCTTTAAGAATTGTGGTGAACCCTCGGACCCATCCAACTATCGCCCTATCAGTCTCCTACCAATATTCGGGAAAGTGTTCGAGGCTATAATAAATGCTGAAATAGTTCATCATCTCACCGCCCACAAGCTGTTCTCCGACAGGCAATATGGATTCCGATTTGACAGGTCCACAGCCGACCTGCTAACTACTGTAACGGAGTACATGCTACAGGCCCTTGATGAGTCTGACGAGGCTCGCGCGGTTGCTCTGGATATCTCCAAGGCTTTCGACAGGGTTTGGCACTCTGGCCTCCTATGCAAACTACGCGGTTATGGTATTACCGGTCGCCTGCTTGACCTAATCCAATCTTTCTTAAATAACCGCAAAATGAAGGTCGTTCTGAATGGGCGTGCCTCTTCGTCCTACAGCACGAATGCTGGTGTCCCACAAGGCTCTATCCTGGGCCCAACGCTCTTCCTTATTTTCATCAACGACCTCCCAGATGAGATCAGGTCCCAAGTAGGCATCTACGCAGATGACACTACAATATACTCCCGCTCCAGTAAGAAACCTGTCGTGGCGGACAGACATAATCTCGCTGCTGACCTTGAGCGGGATCTACACTCTGTGGTGAACTGGGGCAAGAAGTGGCTTGTCAACTTTAATTCCTCTAAGACCAAGCTGTTGTCTGTCAACCATTACAGGCAACCTCTTCTGCCTCCCATAAGCATGGACCAGATGATTCTCCCGGAGAGTAATACACTACGCCTCCTCGGACTTACCCTGTCCTCAGACCTCAAATGGAAGCACTATATTGAATCCATAGCAAAATCTACTGCTAAGAAGATTGGGTCACTATGTCGATCCAGGATGTTTTTTCCACCTGAATCCATCCTGCATATATACAAGTCAACCATCCGTCCGTGCATGGAGTACTGCTGCCATTTATGGTCAGGTGCCCCTGCCGTTCTCCTCAGTGTTCTTGACAAGCTCCAAAGGAGAGTCTGTAATGTGATAGGTACTGATCTGGCGACTCGTCTGCAGCCACTTTCCCATCGTCGAAATGTGGCCTCCCTCTGTCTCTTCTATAAATACTTTCATGGCTTCTGCTCGGATGAGCTTAAGTCACTGATGCCTCCTCAACAGGTGTTTACCCGTTCAACCAGACTGGCAACTGGGTCCCACCCATTCACAGTCAGGTTAGCCAAACGCAGACGACAATTCTACTCCTGCAGCTTCCTCTCTCGCACTTCCCGCCTGTGGAACTCACTCCCGTATTCTTGCTTTCCTGACGGCTACGACCTCCAGAAATTTAAAAGCAAAGTTAATACTCACCTACTAACCACTGGCCTCTAGCTCTCTCTCCCCTCCCCTGTATAAGCTTCCCTTTCTCTCCGCCCATGTACCTGTCATTGCACCTGCTTTCTCAGTTTTCTATTGTTCCTTTCTAACTAGCTTGTACTCCTCACTCTTTTCTAATTAATCTTTCTACACTTATGTAACCCCCTGCACATCAGTGGCGTTTCTGCCTTGCTCGGGGTGAAATGATTAAAAAAAAAAATTCCTTATTGAATGAGCCATGCGTATATGCCGGAGTAGCTACTGTTTACAAATCATCCAACTATTCCAGAGTGCTCAATCAGGGTGTGAGAGCGTATATATATATATATATTTAATCATTTCACCCCAAGCAAGGCATTCCACTGCCACTATTGCGCAAGGGGTTACATAGGGGAAGTTGATGAGAAAGAGGAGTTAAATATACGAAATGTCAGTAGGAGTGTGATAGGCGGGTAGGGATACAGAGGATGATGGTTGGGTAAGTGGGAAGAGTGAGAGAATGAAAGCGAGTTAGTGTGCTAAGAGGTGTCTAGTGACCTTACATTTAAACTCCTGGAGATTGTAACTGTCGAGGAATCAAGCATGTGAAAGGGAATTCCACAGGCTGGAAGTGCGAGAAGAGAAGCTGTTGGAGTAGAAATTGCGGTTACATTTTATCGGTTTCACTGTAAAAGAGTGGGACCTAGTTGCTAGTCTAGTATCTCATGCAAATTCGTACATAGGGGGCACCAGTGATCTAAGTTCATCGGAGCAGAAGCCGTGAAATTATTTATAGAAGAGGCACAGGGAAGCCACGTCATGCCGGTGAGAGAGTGACTGCAGCCGGCCTACCAAGTCAGTATCGATCACATTACAGACTCTCTGTTGTATTTTGTCAAGAACCCCTAGGAGAATAGCAGAGGCACCCGAACAGATGTGGCAAAAATATTCATTGCACGGGCGAATGGGAGATTTTGATATGTGCATGATAGATTCAGACGGAAAAACCTCCGGTCCGGGCCCTGCACAATGAACCGACTTTCATAGCAGCAGATTTGGCAATTGATTCGATATAGTCATTCCACTTAAGTTCCGCTGAGAGTGTGAGGCCAAGGAGGCATAGTGTTTTACTCTCTTGGAGGCAAGCCTGTTCCATGCTAATGGGAGGTAGGTGCGATTGTCTATGATGGTTAATTGATAGCAGCTTCGTTTTGGAAGCATTAAAATTTTCGGGCTATTTCTTACCCCAGTCCACTACGGATTGGATGTCCTTTCCAAGCTCGGCAGCGAGGTTCGCTTTGTCGCCCACACCAGATTTTTGATCGAGACGAGAGTAAACTGTGGTGTCATCGGCGTACATGTCAACTTGGGATCTTATGGCATCTGGGAGATCATTAATGTAGATCAGAAAGAGCGTAGAAACTAGTATAGAGCCGAGAGGGACCCCCGCGTTCGTATGGTAGTTCTGGGAGGCATGTCCGTTTAATACCACCTTCAATGTGCGGTTAGAGAGGAAAGACTGGATTAGGTCAAACAAATGTCCAGTTATACCATAGCTCCGCAGTTTGTGTAGAAGGCTAGCATGCCAGACTCTGTTGAACGCTCTCGAGATATCCAATGCAACGGTTCGGGCTTCGCCATTCTTGTCGAGAGCCTGGTATATATACTCGGTGATGGTCGTTAGCATATCAGCAGTAGACCTGGTGAAGCGGAAACCATACTGTTTGTCCGAGAGTAGCCTGTGGGCTGTGAGATGCTGAACCACCTCGACGTTGATAATGGCTTCGAACACTTTGCCAAAGATCGCAAGAAGGCTGACAGGGCGTTAATTTGCGGGGTCCGAAGGTTCTCCAATGTTCTTAAAGATAGTAACTACAGAGGAAGTCTTCCAACAGGCAGGAAAGCAAGAAGCAAATAGGCAGAAGTTATAAAGCTTAGAAAGGACAGAGGAGAGTTCAGGGGTACATTTCTTCAAGACTATGATTGGGATTCCGTCCCCTCCGCTCGCTTTATGAGTGTCAAGTTTTGAGATTATGTTAGAAACAGCGAGGGTGTAATTTGGACGTCATTCAGTTGAGCCTCAGTTCTAGGTGGGAAGTCGGGTGTAGAAACTAAGGTCAATTTTGTTGTACCACACCAAACTAATATGAGTCTAGAAATGGGGATCATAATTTAATGATTAAAATTGAACACAAAACTATAATTTCGACCAAAATCAAATGACATAAAAATTAGGGCGACTTTCGTCCTACGCTTAGTCAAAAGTAAATAAATGTTCGGAATTAAATTACTAAGGGAAATTATCCTTATATAAGATCTTAAAAGAAGTTACGAAGGAAGGGGAAAATCAAATTCAACCAAAATGAGTTAATGATTCGCCAAATAATGTCAATTTGGTTTTGAGTTCTCTCTGTCTACACTGAACGGGAACTGTGTGTTGATCACGACAGCTTGTAGGATGTTATTAAGATGGTGTTTAGTCCGGACTCTGTGCAGAGAACTCTTCTGAATAGTAAATCGTGTAAGTGTCCATATTCAACAAATGTTCGACAGTGTTTGTGAGTGGCTAGAGGTTATTAACGAGTCTACGGATAGGGCCAGGCTTTTGTTTCACTGTGCAGACGGAGGGAACTCAAACAGAAACTAACGATATATTTGCCGAATCATTAACGCATTCTGGTTGAATTTAATTTTTTCCGACAGACGCTATGAATTTGAAATTTAATGACAATTTTTTACTTTCTTTAATATTTGTTTTGTGTATATACTCAACCCGATTATGTTTAGTTTATTTTCCTTTTTTTGTCTTTCCATCAATTTTATTACTAAACAGTTCCATTGTGAAAATAGAAAATCTGACAAGAATAGTAAAACGTTGTAAAACATAGACGCAAATATAAACTTATTTATAAATGGAATCTTGTCTCTGTGTGTGTGTGTGTGTCTGTGTGTGTGTTTGTGTGTCCGCTACCTATAGTCTCCGAAACGGCTAAACCGATTTTCTTGAAAATTCACACAGTTGTACTATAAGCGTCTGTGAGTGTTCTTAGCTAGCTTTCGTGTCGAGGTATCCCCGATAAATATCGAAAACCGATTATCGAAAAAATCGGGTTATAGAAGGAGTAGTCTGATTTTAATCAAATTTGATATACTCATAGACAAAGACATGAGAAACGATATTCAGAAGTTTCAAGGTTGCAATTTTTACAATAGTGCAGAAAATCGATAATATATATATATAAAAGGCAAGATGTTTGTGTGTGTGTCTGTTTATCTGTCTGTCTGTCTGTCTGTCCTTTATACAAACCCACAATTTTTATCCGATTCTCACCAAACTACAAAATGTGACTTACATCCATTCATTTTTCTTTCAATCTACGGTTTCGCTTTAACTGGAAACAACTATTGCTTTTTTAGTCTTTCGTTCCAACGTCCAAAAAGTCTGAGCTCCAGGACCATGGATTAGTTTTAAAGCTTTCATTACACCCGAGCAACGCCGGGATATACTGCTAGTTTACTATAGGTTAAACTCGTGATTAAAACATTTTCTAAACATTTTCGTTTTTGTGAATTGTTTTCTCTTCTTTTAAAGTAGCATTTTAAACGTAAAAATTATTGTCAATGTCGTTACAGCGAGTTTTATAAAAGAATCCTTCTCTTTTCATACAGTAAATTATTTAAATTCCCAGGACTTCAAATATAATTTAATATATTCATATACAATATTATATAAATTCAGATACATATATCATATACACACAAATGTCATATGTCATACAAGTTCGTTTCTATCTAAACTTATTTATAAATTGAATTTGACTGTGTGTGTGTGTCTGTATATGTCCGACTTCCCTATTAGAACTGAGGCCAAACTGCACGACGTATATATTACCCCGATAGTAGTATCCAGAGTAATTTCAAAACTCGACCCCCATAAAGCGTGTGGAGACGATGGAGTCCCGGTGATAGTCCTTAAGAGGTGTGCTCCTGAACTTTCCCCTGTCCTCTCTAAACTATTTAACTACTGCCTCTCTGCTTCCTGCTTTCCTGCATGCTGGAAAATCTCTTCAGTCGTTCCTGTATTTAAGAATTGTGGTGAACCCTCGGACCCATCCAACTATCGCCCTATCAGTCTTCTACCGATATTCGGGAAAGTATTCGAGGCTATAATCAATGTAGAAATAGTTCATCATCTCACCGCCCAGAAACTGTTCTCCGACAGGCAATATGGATTCCGCTTTGACAGGTCCACGGCCAACGTGCTAACAACCATAACAGAGTACATGCTTCAGGCCCTTGATGAGTCTGACGAGGCTCGCGCGGTTGCTCTGGACATCTCCAAGGCCTTTCGACAGGGTTTGGCACTCTGGCCTCCTATGCAAACTACGCGGTTATGGTATTACCGGTCGCCTGCTTGACCTAATCCAATCTTTCTTAAATAACCGCAAAATGAAGGTCGTTCTGAATGGGCGTGCCTCTTCGTCCTACAGCACGAATGCTGGTGTCCCACAGGGCCCGACGCTCTTCCTTATTTTCATCAACGACCTCCCAGATGAGATCAAGTCCCAAGTAGGCATCTACGCAAATGGCACTACAATATACTCCCGCTCCAGTAAGAAACCTGTCGTGGCAGATAGACATAATCTCGCTGCTGACCTTGAGCGGGATCTACACTCTGTAGTGAATTGAGGCAAGAAGTGGCTTGTCAACTTCAATTCATCTAAGACCAAGCTGTTGTCTGTCAACCATTACAGGCAACCTCTTCTGCCTCCCATAAGCATGGACCAAGTGATTCTCCCTGAGAGTAATACACTATGCCTCCTCGGACTGACCCTGTCCTCAGACCTCAAATGGAACCCCTATATTGAATCCATAGCAAAATCTACTGCTAAGAAGATTGGGTCACTATGTCGATCCAGGATGTTTTTTCCACCTGAATCCATCCTGCATATATATAAGTCAACCATCCGTCCGTGCATGGAGTACTGCTGCCATTTATGGTCAGGTGCCCCTGCCGTTGTCCTCAGTGTTCTTGACAAGCTCCAAAGGAGAGTCTGTAAAGTGATAGGTACTGATCTGGCGACTCGACTGCAGCCACTTCCCCATCGTCGAAAAGTGGCCTCCCTTTGTCTCTTCTATAAATACTTTCATGGCTTCTGCTCTGATGCCTCCTCAACAGGTGTTTACTCGTGCAACCAGACTGGCAACTGGGTCCCACCCATTCACAGTCATGTTAGCCAAATCAGACGACAATTCTACTCCTGCAGCTTCTCTCGCACTTCCCGCCCGTGGAACTCGCTCCCATATTCTTGCTTTCCTGACGGCTACAACCTCCAGAAATTTAAATGCAAAGTCAATACTCATCTACTAACCACTGGACTCTAGCTCTCTCCTCTCCTCTGTATAACATTCCCTTTCTCTCCACCTATGTATCTGTCATCGCACCTGCTTTCTCAGCTTTCTGTTGTTCCTTTCTAACTAGTTTGTACTCCTCACTCTTTTCTAATTAATCTTTTTACATTTATGTAACCCCCTGCACATCAGTGGCGTTTCCGCCTTGCTCGGGGTGAAATGATTAAAAAAAAAATTCATATACATATGCCATATACATACAAATGTCATATGTCATATAAATTCATATGCAGTTCGTACACAATATTAAGTGAATATATTTTTAGTTTGAGTAGCATTTTATATAACAGAATTACTCTCAATCTTGTTACGGTGAGTAACTAATGCATTTCATGTCACAGACTTTTGTAACAGACTTTTGTAACAGACTCCTCTTGTTTTCATATATTTTATTTAAATTCATTAAGGTTTCTCCGATGTATTTTTGGTGGGAATTGTTTAAAAGCAAAACAAAAAATAAAAAAACAAAAACGGATATCAAAAGAATCATCTTGTTTAAATTTAAAATTCCCTACGTCTCTCGTTCATGCGAACGTGTGGTCGATTCAACATAAGCTTAAACTTAGTCCGATAAAGTCCGAAAAAACGAAAGGACTCAATGCTCAGTTTAATTGAACAGAGCAAAAATGCCTTATAACGTCAACTTCTAACAAAGAAAAGCCCAATTCTTTACTCGATTTTCAGGGTCTCAAGATATACAAACGACTAGAAGACTACTAAAAAAAGGGGATTCTGGCTTTATATACTCATGACTGTATAGTGGATTCCGGGTGAGAAACCACACAAAATAATGAACAACAAAACAGATATTTGAGATAGAAAAATCGGTTATATTGAACGTAAATATACAAATTTGAACGCAGGTTAGTAATCCAGTAATACGATTAGTAAGGAATATATATATATATATATATATATATGTGTGTGTGTGTGTGTGTGTGTGTAAAATCCTTTGTTAAATAAAGACGGAAGCTGATGATGGTTCAGCTGAAATAGGCCCCTACTTCCGATTCACCATGAGATAACGTGCCCGCCTTAATCTTTCTTATATTTACTCTATATGTATTTCTATATGCATATTTGTTTAGAGCTCTTTTAGAGAGTTATCCTACCACTGTATGTACAGGATACTCCTTTGGATTCTTCTATACCCACACTGCATGCTGATATATATATATATATATATATATATATATAAGTCTTTGAAGTGAAGCTGTGCTGTAAATAGTATATCCGTTTAATATTATTGTCTGAGTGGCGCTCAGAGCGACTGACGCGGTACTCTTTGTGTAACTTCGGTATCTCTCGGTATCTTACGGATCAGTTACCCTTCTCTCTATGGCAGGAGTATATGCATACTCAAGTCGAGTCCATTATCATAGAAAAAGGGAAGATCCAACACCAGCTATCAACAAGACTTCATTCACATTCTCACTTACGTTACGTTGCGTCTTTTCTACCATTCGCGCATGCATTGAATACTTTTGGCATATCTGGTTGTGTGTTCTTGCTATTAATCTCAAGGTTATCGACAAAATACAAAGAAGGATCTGCAATATAATCTATCCTGACCTGGCATCACAACTTCAGTCACATTCTCACAGACGTGGCGTGGTTTTCCTCTGTCTTTTCTACAAATATTTTTCATGGCAACTTCTCTGACAAGCATTTTCTCTGGTTGCCTCGATCATACGAATTTAAGTGTGATTCTAGATTGAAATCTTTATCCTAAATTTTTATACTTGAAATAGTTAAATATAACCGTCTTTTCTACTCTACAGTTTCTTTTCTCGCACTTCCCGCTTGTGGAAATCCTTTCCGTTTACTTGTTTCCGTGAGCAATCTAAATAATCTAAATTCTACGTCAACTGCCGTCTTCTATAATCTTATATCCCATTCATCTTTTATTTTTTCTTCAATACCCACTATATCCAGTCTTTTCTCTCACTGTAAACCACCGCGGTCTCGACTTGCCCGGGGTGAAATGACTAAAAGCAAAATATATCACGGAATATTATCGTCACTTACTGAGTAAAAAGCCATATCTGGTCGGGTGCACCTGCTATTCTCCTTGGGCTTCTCGACAACGTACAGCGGAGGGTCTGTAATGTGATCGATATTGACTTGGCAGACCGCCTGCAGTCTCTCTCTCACCGGCGCGACGTGGCTTCCTTGTGTCTTTTCTATAAATACTTCCATGGCTTCTGCTCCGATGAACTTAGATCACTGGTGCCCCCTAGGTTCGAATTTGCACGAGATACTAGATTAGCAACTAGATCCCACCCTTTTACAGTGAAACCGATAAAATGCAACTGCAACTTCTACTCCAACAGTTTCTTTTCTCGTACTTCGCGACTGTGGAATTCCCTTCCACATGACTGCTTCCCCGACGGCTACAATCTCCAGGAGTTTAAATGTAAGGTCAATAGACACCTCCTAACACAATAACTTGCTTCCATTCTTTCAAACACTCTTCCCATCCTCCCAACTACCTATCACTCCCCTTCTGACATTTCCTATATCTAACCACTCTTTCTACTTACCTTCCCCTATGTAGCCCCAAGCACAATAGTGGCAGTGGAATGCCTTGCTTGGGGTGAAACGATTAATATATATATATATATAAATTTACTCCTATATATAAATTTAATAGAGCCACAAGATTAGTAACTAGGTCCCACTCTTTTACTGTGAAACCAATAAATTGTAAATGCAAATTTTACTCCATCAGCTTCTTTTCTCTCACTCCCCATCTGTGGAATTCTCTTCCATTTAATTGCTTTCCCGACAGCTACAATCTCCAACAATTTAAATGTAAAGTCAATAGTCATCTCACTAATCTCACTAAACGGCATCCTCTCTCTCATGCTCCCTTCTCCGTCCACCTCCAATCTCATCAGTATTCTCATCCTTCTGTTGCCCACTTCCTTACACCCCTTATAACCTGTCACTCTTTCTCATAATTTTCCTCCTATGTAACCCCCAGCAAAACAGTGGCAGTAAAATGCCTTGCTTGGGATGATATGATTATAAAAAAAAAGAATGAGCAAAGAAAGAATCCCGTAGATAGGCCTAACTAGTCATAGTTACTGTAATCGTGTAAACATACACGCCTCTACGCAGAAGCACATACATTAAAGTGCTGATGTGCTTAGTGATATATATGTTTTTGTGTGATATATATATATATATATATATATATATATATATATATATATATATATATATGCTTCGTAATACATGTGTATGCTTTTCTGCCTCTATATGTATGCCGTTGTGTGTATGACTGCAGCTATTAGTGCTTCTAACTTGCGCTGTTCTTCCAAATATAGACATCACTAATAGCAGCCATGACCAGCGGTAATGAAACTTTGAGTAGCGACAGAAAATTAGAAAGTATCTGATTACATAAATTAAACCGAGAAAAATACGACGCGTTTTGAAGGCTTATTAATAAAATGGGCCTCCTAATGTGGGACAGGAAAACCAGTCAAGGGCGAGAAATGTAATAGGGAACTAATGATGTAAATGAATCTGTCTTTTGATAGCCGCCATTTTGGTTGTAAACGGAAAGAAAGCAATGAATTTAGACGGACTTAATTTCGACAGAAAATGTGTGAGAATTTTTGTTTTCTTTCTTTCCTGGGGTTAGGAAACATTGGTTAATACAACATAATACACACACACACACACACACACACACACACACACACACACACACACACAAACACAAACACAAACATACATATATATATATATAAAAACTTGTGTCAATAATTCCTATCCCTAAGAAAAAAGTATATATATATATATATATATATGTGTGTGTGTGTGTGTGTGTGTGTGTGTTTGTGTGATGTTTTGGTTCAGACTAAGGGAAATTTATTATTTAATATATTTTGTTCGATTTTCTACGGTCCAGTCTAGTTTATATTTTCAGTATCGGTTTGAATATAAATCGTTCAGTGTCTTCTGAGAGCTTTCGGCTTTCATAAAACATGATCAAAAAGTTTTCTTTTTGTCTAGATAAGGCACTATCCATTAGCATTCATTGCACTTTCTTAGATAGTGTTCGAGTTTCACATTTTTATAACATATATCCCAACACACACACACACACACACACCCACACACCCACCCCCACACACACACACACACACACACACACACATATATATCCTCTCTATAATAATAAAGAGCATATTTATTTGTTTGTATATATATATATATATATATATATATCCCTTACAATGGTTGCAACAATAGCGAGGCAGCATCAGCACAGTTCATCCGCCTTAAAAAATAGTTATTAAACTTCACTACCAGTTATGAGGATGTGCGTTGTGGTGCATTGGATATCGGCTCGAAACGAGAAATCGGGGAGCCGAGTTCGAATTCCAGCTGAATTCATTGCATTCACTTACGCGCAAATACCCTTGGGAAAGGTATTAATCCGTCTATTCCTTACAGTTATGGTTTAAATAACAGGACAGATTGGGTTCTATAGTCTTGGTCGGCAACCAGTCTACCGCAGAAAGCAATGGCAACCTACTGCGGGATAATCTTCTGCCAAGTCAGTCATGTTTCTTTCGAGACATGATCGCCCAAGCGTGTATCACGTATGGCACTTAACTGACTGACCAGTTATGAAAGCACTTGCCTCAAGTTCGCTCTTTAACAGTTCCTTATTTTATCTTTTTGCAATAATTTTGTCATCAAGTAGTGAAGAGTGTAAGCAATCAGCGTCTAACCGTACTGATGAGCTGTGGTACAGCGAAACATATCTGTCTGCGGATGACTATTTACGCTCTCACACCCTGATGGGGTAACATGGAAGAATGGTAGACTTTGAAAAACAGTAGCTACTCTGGCATGTACGCATCGCTCATCCAGTAATGAATTAGAGCGCTCTGGCTATTGGGTGTGTATAATGATAATATGCACGTTAATAAGTCTGCCTTCTTCTACGGACCGCCCATAGCGCCATAGAGGCAGAATCGCCAACTGACGCCAATTCGGTCGGGTTTCAATCCTGGGTTAAAAGCAATTGGAGTCTAACCGTACCGATGAGCTGTGATACAGCGAAACAGATCGGTCTGCGGATATATATATATATATATATATAACGTGGTACACTTGGTATATTAGTCAGGTAAATTCCGATAGAGACGAACTCAAAAAAACTCAAAGGTAAATTCATTTATTTAATATAACAGAGTAATATAATTTAGAAAATCTTTTAGATGTTCTACAATTTCATGGGTAATACGTATTTCGCCGGCGCTGATGACCTTGCGACTCGTCAAACCCAAATAGTGTCTTCGCAAAACTTCGAAGTCGTCATGGTCGCTCAGTTAAGTGAGAAACTACTCCACATTTATCCTACTAAAACTGTATTTCTATCTCGATATCGAGCACTTCATGACAAAAACTGCCTTAGCAAAATATGTTTATCAATAAAACACTGAAAAAACAACAATACTGGCAATAAGCGCTATCACAATTTCATAACAATAATATATATATGTGTGTGTGTGTGTGTGTGTGTGTGTGTGTGTGTGTGTGTGTGTGTGTGTGTGTGTGAATGTGATGATACACACATTTACATATATATATATGAATGTGATGATACATATATATATGATATCATCATATATAATATCATCATACATATGTAAGATGATATCATATATGATATCATCATACATATATCATCATATATGATATCATCATATATATATATGTGAATGTGATGAACTTAAATGTAATTCGAACGCGGCTCTACAATTACCCAATCCATAAGAAGTTTATATATATATATATATATATATATATATATATATAATTATTATTATTATTATTATTATTATACGCTTCGTTCATTCAGCAATGAATTAGAATACTCTCAGCTATTTGGCGGGTATAATGATAATATACACGCTAAAAAGTCTGCCTCCTTCTACTGAGCGCCCATAGCTCAGAGGTAGAATCGCTGACTGACGCCAAATTGGTCAGGTTTCAATCCTTGTTTAAAAAGCAATCTAAGGAGTCTAACCGTACTGATGAGCTGTGATACAGCGAAACAGATATCTCTGCGGATGACTATTTTTTTTTTTTTTTTTTTTTTAATCATTTCACCCCGAGCAAGGCAGAAACGCCACTGATGTGCAGGGGGTTACATAAATGTAGAAAGATTAATTAGAAAAGAGTGAGGAGTACAAGCTAGTTAGAAAGGAACAATAGAAAGCTGAGAAAGCAGGTGCAATGACAGGTACATGGGCGGAGAGAAAGGGAAGGTTATACAGGGGAGGGGAGAGAGCTAGAGGCCAGTGGTTAGTAGGTGAGTATTAACTTTGCTTTTAAATTTCTGGAGGTCGTAGTCGTCAGGAAAGCAAGAATACGGGAGTGAGTTCCACAGGCGGGAAGTGCGAGAGAGGAAGCTGCAGGAGTAGAATTGTCGTCTGCGTTTGGCTAACCTGACTGTGAATGGGTGGGACCCAGTTGCCAGTCTGGTTGAACGGGTAAACACCTGTTGAGGAGGCATCAGTGACTTAAGCTCATCCGAGCAGAAGCCATGAAAGTATTTATAGAAGAGACAGAGGGAGGCCACATTTCGACGATGGGAAAGTGGCTGCAGACGAGTCGCCAGATCAGTACCTATCACATTACAGACTCTCCTTTGGAGCTTGTCAAGAACACTGAGGAGAACGGCAGGGGCACCTGACCATAAATGGCAGCAGTACTCCATGCACGGACGGATGGTTGACTTGTATATATGCAGGATGGATTCAGGTGGAAAAAACATCCTGGATCGACATAGTGACCCAACCTTCTTAGCAGTAGATTTTGCTATGGATTCAATATAGTGGTTCCATTTGAGGTCTGAGGACAGGGTAAGTCCGAGGAGGCGTATATATATATATATATATATATATATATATATATATATAAACTTCTTATGGATTGTGTAATTGTAGACCCGTGTTCGAATTACTTTTAAATTCATCACGTTCATTTACGTGCTAATATTCTTGGAGAAGATATGAAATCCTCTAATCTTTCTCTAGCTATGGATAAATAGCAGGACAGTCTGGGTCATATAATATGGCAATCGGTCTAAGAGAACAATACCTCTGATTTAAAAATCTGAGGGTGTAGTGTACGAGCAGAGGGCGACTCACACTATATTTTCAGTTGTCGGTCAAGAACTTTGAGAGGAGATGGGTGCCGCCACTGAAAACCTATTAATAAAGAAGTCTGTTTTTTTTTTTTGTATCCAGAGAACCATTTCAGTGACAATGGAAGCAGTCAAGAGACTGATGGAGATAACTTCAAGAATTTATTTTAGATCCAATGAATTTAATTTTAATTTAATATTTAATTTAAACTGTAAATCTTTTAAATCACTACACATTATTATTTCTCAATTTGAATCATTAATCTTGTTTGCAGTAAACAATGCATGTATTGTCATTTAAATTAGTAAATTTTGGGTGACAACCTAAGAATAAAAAAAATTGGAAGACTCAGTAGCGGACGCGTTTTGTCCTCTGATGGACGATAACAAAACAAAATTAAGGATTTTTTTTTTTGCTACGTATATTTATACACAAAAGAAAAATGTAATTAGTTTTTCGGAATTTTTAAATGTAAGAAGGCTCATAATATACTTCAGGCTGATATAAAGTAATGATAAATTATGGAAAATGCTATTTTATTTTAATATCTAATAAACGAAAGTGCGAAAATATTGTTATTGTTGACTTCATTTTCATGTTATTTCGTTTTGAAAAATTAATTTATGAATTATATATTTTCAATAATAGAAGGCTTTGAATTAAACAGTTTTCTTTTAATTAAAAAAATATTTATAGTCATGTACAATGTCTGATAAAAAATTATCAGAATGGTTCTATAAAAGATAAATAAACGTATAACAGTTATGCATTTAATTTCCTTCGAAGTAGTCCCCTTCTGAAGCCACAAACCTTATCCACCGTCGTTTCAAGTGACTGAAACTTTCATGGTACTTCTTTTCATGGGATTGTGAGCAGTAACTGAAATGTGGTTCTCCAAAAGGATGCTGCAAATATCATGGATCGAGCATGTGAGCAATGAGGAGGTCTTGGAAATGATGAAAACAAAAAAGAAATTAATACTGAGCATCAGGAAGAGACAGCTGAAGTTCCTGGGACAGGCAATGAGAAAGGAGGGCTTGGAGAATCTAATACTAACAGGCCAGATAGAGGGAAAAAGAGACAGGGGAAAGCAACGGATAACATATTTGAAGGACCTAATCAGGTGGATGACGGAACGAGGATTGTATGGTGTAACAGAAGAAGGCGTGCTGAAAGCCACCAGGGATAGGGAAACATGGAAAGCCATGATCACCTACGTCATGAAGCGACAGGGCACATAGAAGAAGAAGAGCAGTAGCCGCATCGTATTCTCTTAGATTTCCTCGATGCTTAAAATCTTGATGTTTTGATGTTTGAAGAAAACATGTCGCAAGAAAGAAGACCTGGGAAATATGGTGGTTTTCGGACATGGATGAATGTTGTCCTTAACCAGAAACTGCTGCACAAGCTATGGTCACTGATGTAACCTCTTTGATGTGATGAGATATTCACACTCTAAAACGTGCATTCAAAGCACTGCTATAAACAAAGTGTTAGAGAACGTATCATAACGTCTTTGTGCGACGGAGTTCAAGCTCAATCAGTGCCAAGCAGTGGATTCACCTATTTAGCTCTGTTGTGGCGCAGTGGATATCGGCTAGGAATGAGAAATCGGGGAACCGAGTTCGAATTCCAGTTGAATTCTTCGCATTCACTTACGCGCAAATACCCTTGGGAAAGGTATTAATCCGTCTCTTCCTTCCAGTTATGGGTTAAATAACAGGACAGATTGGGTTCTATAGGCTTGGTCGGCAACCAGTCTACCGCAGAAAGCAATGGCAAACTACTGCGGGATAATGTTCTGCCAAGTCAGTCATTTCTCTTTGGAGACATGATCGCCCAAAGCGTGTATCGCGCATGGTACTTAACTGACTGACTATAGTAAAAGTCACGATACTTGTTTTTCATCAGACCTCATATGTTGGCTTGCGATACGAGACAGAATAAGAAGATGAAGACATAAGCCCGAATGTAAATAATGTAAATAATGATAACTTATCGCAGATATTCAGACAGAGATCTGTCATATTTTCATAGGTTCATCTACGATCTGATTGTCATGTCACTAACAAAACATTCACAGTGGAAGTGAGTTTTGCTGTTTATTCATTGTTTTAAATGAAGATACCACAAAAATTATTTTACATAGAAAATACCAGATCTAAACTTATATAAAAAATGGAACTTTGTGTGTGTGTGTCTGTGTGTGTGTGTCCTTGACCTATAGATTCCGAAACGCTGAACCGATTTTCTTGAAAATTTACACAGTTGTACTATAAGCATCTGCGAGTGTTCTTAGTTAGGTTTTGTGTCGAGGTACCCCCGATAAATATCGAAAATCGATAATCGAAAAGATCGGGTTATAGAAGGAGTGTTCCGATTTTAATCAAATTTGATACACTCATAGACAAAGACATAAGAAACGATATTCAGAAGTTTCAAGGTTACAATTCTTACAATAGTGCAGAAAATCGATAATATATATATATATATATATATATATATATATATATATATATAAGGCAAGATGTTTGTGTGTGTGTGTGTGTGTGTGTGTGTGTGTGTGTGTGTGTGTGTGTGTATTTCTTCAGCCCTTTTATTTTAGTTTTTGCTTCGGGTTTGGCTATAAGTAGATATAATTGTAGTTCTTAGTCTCAGCCATGATACCATTTACTCAGAGGACTTATTTACCTTTCAAAATTCAGTTTACGACAAAAAAGTGATATCGATACCAGGAAATAAAAATTTTACTTACATCCATTCGTTTTTCCTGGAGTCTGAGCTCCAGGACCATGGATTAGTTTTAAAGCTTTCATTATACCCGGACAACGCCGAGCTATACTGCTAGATGGAAATAAGTCAATCATTTACGTCAAGAATTGTTAAAATATTCCTGATGCGGTTTCGGTTACCGACGGATCAATGGTTCTCTCCGTCAGCAAAAATAGGAAGCCTCTTTCTCCATTTTTTATACAAATAATACAAGGCCCACGAGCCTCTCACGGTGGAGGGGATTTGTATGTGGTGTTATATGAACAAAAGAATAGGCAAGAAGCGAAGGTCATACCTAAGGTCTAAGGTCTTTCCTGCCTAAGGTCTAACCTTAGGCAGGAAAGATAACGGTTAACCCCAGAAACACTTGAAGGGTTAAAGATTATCGTGATATGGGAATTAACCTGTTACACAATATATCAGTTATTAGGAAGAAGCTTCCCGAGTAAAAATTACTTGTTACGAGCAAAGCATGAATGAAATGAGTGTGTTTTACCCTCGTCTACGTATCATGGCGGGTCTTAGATGCAAAGGTCACGGTTGGTGAGACCATGAAATGTAGCTCGTCAAAATATTTTTTTATAGAGATAAATAGAAAGTAGCGAAAGATTCACAGCCTTTTGTTATGTGGGGAAGAGGTAGTCGGGTGGAAAACTTCTTTATTGCTAACAAGAGGCTTTTGAACTCTGTCAAGTTAGACAAGTGATAATTGGGTAGTTCCAGCCCAAATATCGCTGTAATACTCTATATTTGGTCGGATTTGACCCTTATACAGGTTGGAATATATCAGGTACTTTCTAGAACGCTATAGGAAACTGAACACTAAAACATGACCCAGTGGAGAAAAGCATTGATTTGATCAAGTGGCTTCACCGAAAGAGTTGTAAGTTCAATACCTTACAGTGGTGTAAACAAATTAGCTAGTTGAGTTAATGGGAGATAACTAAAACATCCATAAGTGGCATGGCTCATGAATCGAGAACAATAAACCCCAGTGATTGAAATAAACGGTTCAAATCAAAATTCTAATCACCTGAATAAGGCCGGAGCATACAACGGTTGAAACGTTGTAAATATGAATATGGCAATAAAGATGAGAACTACAGTCCGAATAATGTAAATAATGTAAATAGTACCTCATCTCAGAAGTGTAGACAAATATTTAATGTTTTTATTTTTTTCATATTAGTTTGGAATATGTGTAAACAGTGGATAAAACAGTGGATGTCATTGTGAAACCTAGTAACTACTGTTTTGAGGGTGTCAGCGTTAACTGCCACCTGAATATTGGAAAATGGTAACTTGCATCCTGGTGATTCGTGCCGAGCATCAAAATGCCACAATCATGACAGCTGCTTAATGCTCATTGAACAACATAAATAAAAAATACTACATAAAAAATATGAAAATAATATGACTTAAAATGGACAGCAGCAACGGAGACCATGGCTTGTCGGAAAACAGACATTCAGAGTGCCTCCGTACACCAGTAAACCAACAGCTCCAGGAGAAATTGATGGAATACAAAGGAAAGATAATTCGGGATTTCCTGCTGGACACCCACCGGTGTTGCCATTTCCACCATGAAGTTTGCACTGAATGCGAACCTCCGCCTGCAATCATACATGAGGTGTAAATGTCGACTTCTTGCAGGAAAGGCTCGAGAAAACCATCAAACAAAGGCAAACACACTTCTTAACATGATGAAACAACCTGTTGAACAAACCTAGTTCATCATCTGATAAAATGAATTTTTGGCAGGACAGCTACATCATACCCAGAACAAAAGATTGCTTACCTACAATCGATATGATGTTCCTTCGTTTCATGAAGGCCGGGTTTTTCAAACTGTTATGGTTTTTGGGTGTGTCCACCTCACGGCTTTGAAGAGGGTCTCAATTAGGATGGCTATATGCAGATGCCAAATATCGTGGTAAAGAGGATGGCTGCTGGAAGTACATATGTGTGGCAGCAAGATTAAGTTATATGCTACATTGTCAAAAAGAGTCAGAAGTTGTTGTCAGATATTTAGCTTAGATATTCACTTTGTTTTCTTTCAAAAAATAAATGTCAAATTTAACCCAAATACTCCATCTTATTTTCAACATTTTTATATGCTATGTCCCTTCAAGGCGCAGATTATTATAGGTTTCCACAATTTTCTTTTCTTTTAATATATTTGGATTGATATGATTTCATAAAAGATATAGTAGTGTAGCTTTTTTGCTACGTTCCCTACGGGTTTGAATTCAGTTATTTCTTCTCTTTGATTTTTTGCCACCGAAGATAAACAGGTAAACTGAAACCAGTCTATTTAACCAATAACCAAGAGGAAGGAAAATGGATTCATGCCTTTTTTGGATAAAGTATGTGAAGTAAAATCAAGAAACTAGACTGGAATTCGATCTCACTATACCAATTCCATTTTCAACGCCGGCAACCATAACGTTTTTTTTTTTTTTTGGTTAGCCATATCCGGTATTGTTTATTGTAATTTATCTCAGATGTGCGTGGTGGTACAGTGGATATCGGCTCGGAACGAGAAATCGGGGAGCCAAGTTCGAATTCCAGCTGAATCCATTGTATTCACTTACGCGCAAATACCCTTGGGAAAGGTATTAATCCGTCTCTTCCTTCCAGTTATGGGTTAAATAACAGGACAGACTGGGTTCTATAGCCTTGGTCGGCAGCCAGTCTACCGCAGAAAGCAATGGCAACCTACAGCGGGATAATCTTCTGCCCAGTCAGTCATGTCTCTTTCAAGACATGATCGCCCAAGCGTGTATCACGTATGGCACTTAACTGACTGACTGACTAACATAAAAAAATGATGCAAAACAGGTTACAACATCTCTAAATGAGATTCTGCTCTAACTACCAGTGCAATTTTAACATAGATGGTGCGTTAAACCGTAAAAAATATATATCTAAACAAGGTGATGGAGACAAAAAGGTAGTATTCTCAACTAGATATCGCCAACTGATTTTATCTTAGAACAGTTTGGTGTCGGTAAAATGCTACTTTGATCCTACTTAAAAAAAAAAAAAACTGATAGTTTTATAAGCAAACGGCCAGAATTATTTTTTGGGTTGTATCAACTTTACCCGATGTATTAAAACTAAAAAAAAAAAAAAAAAGCAAAAATCAAAAATAGCTGCAACGAAACGACCTCGCAACAGCGTTAAAATGTAACGGATTTTACATTAATTCTATTCTTGTCCTGAATAGTTTTAATAATAATTTCTGATGGAAAGATTTCTGCAAAAGATCTTCCATCTTATGTCAAGAAGCATCGCATAAGTTTTTGAAACGTTCTCTCATTTCATTGGTGGAAGCACCAGCCTTGCCCATTGTGACGTCCCCAAAATGGCTGTTATCTTAGTCAAGAATCATAATTGGATCATAAGAGAGAATCACTGAAGGCATGCAGAAAATTTGTCTAGTTTCACATTAACTATACACGTGACAGCATCGGCATCTAATTATGTCCTCTGCCATGTTTTGAAGTGATATGTCTGGCTTCGTGCAGCGGATGAATTCCATAAGGATATTACATTGGTTATTATTAATGCGCATGAAAGATAGATCATTGGACTTTGATCGAGGAGGCTACACTCATTGAATAAGGCGAGTCCTCCCCAATAAAATGCATGTTAAAAATAACACTGCCCTGAACCCTTAAATGAATCAATTCTTAAACAACAGAATGTTTAAACAACTAAATTTCATTTCTTCTTCTTCTTCTTCTTCTTCTTTGTGCCATGTCCTTTCAGGACGTAGGCGTTCCCCGTCTCCCTATCTCTGGTAGCTCTTAGCACGTGTTTTCCTCTTACCCCACCAAAACCCTGCTCTGCTATCCAACTGTTCAGGCCTTTCAAATATGTTATCCGCTGCTTTCTTTCTATCGGACCTGTGAGTATCAGATTCTTTAAGCCTTCCTTCCTCATTACATGTCCCAAGAAATTCAGATGTCTCTTCCTGGTGCTCAGTATTAATTACGTTTTCGTTTCCATCCTTTCCAAAACCGCATCATTGCTCATATTCTCGATCCATGATATTCGCAACATCCTTCTGTAGAAACTCATTTCAATTGCTTCAAGTTTTTCATCTATCTTTGATGATATTGTACAGAATTCACTGCCATATTGAAGAACTGACATAACATAGCGATCCAGTGCTCTCTTGTTTGTTTCTAGCGAAATTTTCTTGTCTCTTAATACATTGTTAAACTTCTGGAATGCGTTCTTGGTCATTCCAATTCGCCTTCCGATCTCAGTGTCGCACTCTCCGTCCTCCCAAGTACTTAAATTTTTGTACTTGCTTAACTTTAGTATCCCCAACTTGTAATTGACATTTTGGGGCCCTCCGTTTGCTGATAACCATACACTCGGTTTTCTTGGTATTTATTTGTAGTCCTCTCTTTTGATTTTCTTCATCTACCTTTTCTTTTAAGGAAATCTTATAGTTTTCTTTCTGTGTCAGCTATCATCAGCACTGTTTGCGTATTTTTCGCCGCTGTTGTCATGACTCCCTACCTCCACCTTACGATCATGGTTTATGGTGACATTTGAACGCAATGGCTTGCCAGTCCGTTCTGTAGTTACCCGTTCCTCGTAAAATTTTTGATAACCAGTGTTGTAGCCAGGTATTGAACTCACAACTGTTTGGGTCAAGCAACGCTTTTATCTACCGGGACATGTGCTCTCAGGTTCTGATTTCAATACATGGTTACAGCAGTGGTAAACAATAACTGACATAGTTGAGTTAAATAAAGATAACTAAGACATGCGTAAGTAGCATGACTCATGGAACGAGAACAACCTACCCAGTTAGCGAAATAAACTGTTCAGTTCATAATTCCAATCACCGGAAGAAGGTCATAGCGTTCAGCGGCCGAAAGGTCATGAATATGCCCATAAATATGAGAATAACAATGTAAATGATGTAAATAATTATATCTCATCTAAACAAATATTGAATTCTATTTTATTTTCTAATAGAAATAGCAGATAATTTTTCCGCTCCGTCCCAGTTAGAAACGCGTTCAAGTTGATTAAATTAGTAGACTCAGACGACATCGATTGAGGTTGTTTCCAAATATCTAGAGATTATTTCCAATCGGCTCTTGCTGCCTTATCCTACAAACTTAACGGAAAGTAATCCTATCGATAACCAGCCATGATGTTTCCGACTGCTTTTGCTCATGAACAAAGATGCACAGTACGTCAGCCACTAGAGGGACACATTTAATTTGTTAATGTCAGGAAATACTCGAATCAATGAAGACAGGGAATCCATGATAATATTATCTGATCTCCTGTCCAACTCATATATTTCAGCCGGTTGATTATGATCGTAGCTCAGCTACTATCTGCATTTTAAAGCTGCGTCTCTCCAGGCAAAACTGCTTCCTTGCAAATATCAAACAATATCAGGTATCCTGTGATGTGAGAATGATCCCTGGAAATACTCCAGGATGCGACAACAATGAAAGAAAAAACTTTCGCTGCTTCTTGGTATATTTTCCCCGGGTAGCTCTGCCATGTTGTTTTGGTACCTCCGTAACTTCGTCTGCTTCCCTTTCAAGACGTTTTTACCTTGACGAACCACAACGTCTTAACAGGATTAACTGATAACTGCTTTTGTGCACAAGTGTGATCTCAGGGCGATCGCTATCCGAGCGCTTGTTAACTGCATCTAACATGAGCTTCACTTGCTCATTCTCGTCTAGTGGTAGTGGTAAATGCTCATGTCACGTTTCTGTGCCCTTGAGGCTTCACTTCCTGCATAGTCCGTCAATGTATTCTGAAGGTGACTTCGACCTGGCATTGTCAATACTCTTTTTGTGCCAACTCAGTGTGACCAAAGATAATGTATTGCACACTTTCCGTATCTCTCGTATACAACCTCCACATAGTTAAATCAGTTAGTATTACTATTATTATCCTTATTCCTATCATTATTATTACTAATAATATTATCATCATTATTATTATTATTATTATTAAAATGATGCTTTCTTCTATATTTTTATTATGATTAGTGCATATTTTATATTTTAAATTTAGTGGATACTCTTATTGGAGTAGACGCCTCGTTTATTTAATAAACATTATATTTATTTAATTTCATCAACCAGCTTGCACATTCGAGAAATGTTATTAAAGAAAAAAAAAAAAATAGGCGCACGCTGGCAGGATTCGACCTGGCAGGATTCAACCGTGCGTCCTATTTTGATCTGACGTTCTCTAGACCGACTCAGTAACGATCAAGCAAAGCATTATAAACGCTAAGTTTTTTTTAAAAAAAGGAATGCACGTTCGAATCCTTTAAGATTTATCATACATTTAAGCCGGTAGACGAAAATAAATAAACATACTGTTTAAGAAATGAACGGATCGTCTACTCAAATAACGGAAATCCACTAAAGTTACGTTTAAAGTAATAAGATATGCCGGATAAACAAACAAGAATCCATTACTTCTTTAGAAATTGCTTTGTTTACATTTGGATACGAAATTATGCAGAAATGAATTTCGAATTTCCGGGGGAAAGAAGCGTTTATAAGATATTATTCGGCTTTGCCTGATCAGGCACTTTATAGCTAAGATGGTATAAAGCGCATCTGATCTAATAAGGGATTCTCCCGCAAAGGGGGACGTAGGCTCGAATTTCGCCGAAAGTAGCATATCTAAACTTATATATAAATGGAACTTTGTCTGTCTGTCTGTCTGTCTGTCTGTCTCTCTCTCTCTCTCTCTCTCTCTCTCTGTGTCCGTTGTCTATAGACTCCGAAACGGCTGAACCGATTTTCTTGAAAATTTACTTAGTTGTACTATAAGCGTCTGCGAGTGTTCTTACCTGGGTTTGGTGTCGAGGTACGCCCGATAAATATCGAAAATCGATAATCGAAAAAATCGGGTTATAGAAGGAATGGTCCGATTTTAATCAAATTTGATACACTCATAGACAAAGACATAAGAAAAGATATTCAGAAATTTCAAGGTTGCAGTTCTTACAATAGTGCAGATAATCGATAATATATATATATATATATATATATATATATATATATAAACGGCAAGATGTTTGTGTGTGTGTGTGTGTGTCTATCTGCCTGTATGTCAGTATTTTTTTCAGCCCTTTTATTTTAGTTTTTGCTTCGGGTTTGGCTCCAAGTAGGTATATTTGTAGTTCTTAGTCTCAGTCATGATACTATTTACTCAGAGGACTTATTTAGCCTTCAAAATTCAGTTTACGACGAAAAACTTATTTGATATCGATACCAGGAAATCAAAATTTGACTTACATCCATTCATTTTTCTTTCAGTCTACGGTTTCGCTTTAACTTGAAACAACTATTGCTTTTTAGTCTTTCGTTCCAATGTCCAAAGAGTCTGAGCTCCAGGACCATGGATTAGTTTTAAAGCTTTCATTACACCCGAGCAACACCGGGATATACTGCTAGTTTTCTATAAGATTTATCTTAAATTCAGGCCGGTAGACGAAAATAAATAAAGACACTGTTTAATAAATAAACGGAGTATTTACTCAAACATGGGTATACACTAAAATAACGTTGAAAGGGATATGTCGGATTAAGAAATGCGAATTCGTTTTTCTTTCGTGAAAATTGGAAGAAATGTGTTTAAAAGATACTATTCGGATTTGTTTGATCAGTGACGCACTCCTTTACTGGGTCGGTCTGATCTAATTACAGTTTCTCCCACAAAAATGAATTTAAAACTAAACATAAAACTAGACAGGACTGAATGGACTATGATCTGCGTTGGCAGATCTGTAATTTCTAAGTGGCTCTAATATATCTTTTGTCTTTTCACACAATCAAAACGGAATAATCTATTATTGATAAGGTATTGACATGAAACGTCAAACACACCTATCTTAATTTTTTATCTCATTAAAACTATCTAGCGTCTCTGACAGATTCTTTTCGTCTGTTTCACTGCAATCAAAAACAAATAGTTCTTTATTTATGACTAGCAGTATAACCCAGCGTTGCTCGGGTGTAATAAAAGCTTTAAAACTAATCCATGGTTCTGGAGCTCAGAGTCAGACTAAAGAATATTTGTGTGAAGTTTGGTGAGAATCGGATAAAAATTGTGGATTTGTATAAAGGACATACAGACAGATAAACATACAGACACACAAACATCTTGCCTTATATATATATATATTATCGATTTTCAGCACTATTGTAAGAACTGCAACCTTGAAACTTCTGAATATCGTTTCTTATGTCTTTGTCCATGAGTGTATCAAATTTGATTAAAATCGGATCACTCCTTTTATAAACCGATTTTTTCGATTATCGATTTTCGATATTTATCAGGGGTACTTCGACACAAAACCTAGCTAAGAACACTGGCAGACGCTTATAGTAGGACTGTGTAAATTTTTAAAAAAATTGGTTCAGCCGTTTTGGAGTCTATAGTTAGCGGATACACACACACAGACACACACACAGACAAAGTTCCATTTATAAATAAGTTTAGATGTATTGGTATGAAACATTAAACATTTATATCCTCCTTTCTGTCTCAGCTTAGTAAGGGATTCCGTAATAACAAGGACAGCACAATTTTAGTCTGGTGACTTCTCGGAGCGAGAAACCGGGGAGCCGAGTTCGAATTCCAGTTGAATCCATTGTATTCACTTACGCGCAAATACCCTTGGGAAAGGTATTAATCCGTCTCTTTCTTCCAGTTATGGGTTAAATAACAGGACAGATTGGGTTCTATAGGCTTGGTCGGCAGCCAGTCTACCGCAGAAAGCAATGGCAACCGACTGCGGGATAATCTTCTGCCCAGTGAGTCATGTCTCTTTCGAGACATGATCGCCCAGGCGTGTATCACGTATGGTACTTAACTGACTTCTCTGTCGGCAGAACCGATACTCCTCTTTTTAATTCACACATGACAATATGGCCGACACGATACTTCTATATCTAAACAATGGCTGAAACACTTCTTCTGTTTCGTTAGTTCTCAGCTATAACCTTTGTTTTATTTTATTCTTTTACTATCTGAAAATCAAACAGCGTCTCAGTTCTGTATTTTGCGTTTGAATAATTCATCGTTTATCAGCAGGGCGTAACGGTTGTGCTAAGGAAGCTACAAACAGAGTTATAATAAAACAATAATACACACTGAAATGTTAAAGATTTATTTAAGAAGATAATATTCAGTGTTCTGTTTTGACTTTAAGCTGTTATCTTTCTTTATAACCCCGACAAACAGACACCTACAGTGCAAGCCCGACTCTTAATTCTTTTTAAATAACAAGACAAAGATGATTGTCTCTACTAACTCAAGAGCAGCGAATGTACGTATGTGGGCGAGGAATAGAAAGATTAGTAAAGAAAGACTGACTCCGTGTGTTTTAAGGAAATTTCCATAAGCCAACGCGGATATGAATTTGGAGCCTCTGTAGGCGTTTTGCCCTACAAAAATAAATGGATCAGAGAACGCTG
>JBBBDQ010028458.1:130000-160000 GCA_037127315.1 Ascarosepion bandense
CAACAATAATAATGGTGTACATCAAAATAAACAATGCTATTAACTTATCCTATTATAACCACAGACAAAATTAATTACAAACCAGATTAAAAAACTCTCAAAAACATAATACGAAGAAATGTTAAACCAGTGGATAGTAATAATCAAATAAAAATCATATATTATAAAAAATTCAAAGCAATTGACCTCATAGACTCTAATAAGTGTATTCAAATTTCCAAACCGTTTTCTCGTGATATATGCATAAATATATTTCTAGTTTCAATTTTCCTTTAAAATTTTTTTGTTTATCACGTATCTGTCCATGTTATCTTCAACATACTTTGATAGAAGAAAACACCCGCCCCTTTGTCTGTCTTCTTTTCCAAGAAACTGTTCAGCATTCACTGCCATATAAGAATGTATAATGTATACTTGGGTTGTAACTTTTCTTTAAGGCATCTTTCATTGAATAAGCCCGACAAAAAAGAACAAATTAATTTTTATTAAGATTTTCTAGCATCCGAATATTTTTTTCGTTTTGTTAGAGATAAGGAATATAAGAATTGTCCATAATTTTTAACGTCCAAGCTCTTTCGGCCTCGTCTATAGCAATTTGCAAGGGTATTTATATGTTCATATTGCTTATCTACAACAAAACGATAAACATGATGGAAAAACTTAATAAAAAAATTAGTTAAATCTTCCTTGTCGGTCTTATTCATTGACAGACGTTTAAGAAGACACACACACACACACACACACGCACATATATATATATATATATATATATATATATATATATATATATATATATACTAAAAAAACAGTGAGTGGTTCGATCAGCAGACGGTAGTTGGAAAAAAGAGCTCAATGCACAACCAACACAAATGAATTGAATATGCAGATCTAACAAAACTCACTATTCATTTGCTTCCTTAAAAATAACCTGCGTGGCCGAAACCTGGATAGCAAGTTAGAAGGGAGTGTTCTGATCTTTAATATATATATATATATATATATATATATATAACAGTTTTAATATATATATATATATATATATATATATATATATATATATATTTATATATATATATATATATATATTGCCAAACAAGTTTCAGTAAAAAGAACCGATTTGTTTAATATTTTATTACATTTTTTCCTGTTTTCGGATGTGTTATGTATTGGACTCGAAGTTGTGGATAAAATATCCAATTTCAGCTTTTGTTCAATTACATTCGACTTTCGCAGTCATTACCAAGAACTGATATGATGTCTGAGTGATAAATAGAATTTCATTGTCTTCGATGTTTGAAATAGTCTCGCGTGATGTCATGTTTAGCGGCCCCACTGTAAGAAAGTGTTTGAATCAAAATAAGAAAATATGAACGTCGGACAGTTTAGCTACAATTTCCAACACAATAGTCAACAGCCAATCTGAAAACAGAAAGACCTTGTCGTTTGTTGTTTATTACACTTGTTTGTATAAATACGTGCTGATTAAATATACCTTATTCATAGAGCCCATAGCTCAGAGGAATCACCGACTGTCTAAAATCTAATCAGATGTCTAACCGTACTGATGAGCTGCAAAACAGATCTGTCTGCGGATGGTTTTATATATATATATATACACACACAACATGCGTCGGGTGTACGTTGACTGTTATCGTTGCATAGCTATGTTTTATGTCAACACAAGATAATAACATCATTGATGGTGGATGTCATTATGTTAATATCCCTGTAATCTCTCTAAAATGGCTCATCAGACCCAAAAGCTTAGAACCAGCATAATAAAAAAATATCCAAATGTTGGACAATTTTTGTCTTTATTTTCACGTGAAATTAAAGCCAAAATACGATGTTGAGAACGGCTTATGAGTAAACAAGACATTCATTGTTTGTTATATTTAACAATAAATGTTTAGAATATTTGCTGCTTCGATACACTATATATATATATATATATATAGAAATAATGAATAAATAGAAACATATCCATCTAACAGAAATCACAGTTAAGGCTTCGTAGGTAATTTAGAGAAAAGAAAAAAGGAGACAGACACTCTGGTGTTTTCACTTTTTAATCAGTTCTCATTGGTCCGACACGTGGCACGTGCATTAAAACCCTATTCATTCATTAAAACATTGCAAAAATTTTTATGTGGGAGAGACATCAAGCTTTTTAAAGTTCATATCTAGAAACACAACAGAGACTTGCGTTTATAGAAAACAATATAACTCTGTCGTTTTTCTTCTAAACGATGCCGGATATCACTTCGATTTTACAATTGCTACCCTTATTAAAAAAGAACATAATTTTTAAGGAGAAAATACATTGAAAACTTAATAATAACATTAATACCAATTGTAAACACACCCCTAAATCATTACATTACACCACGAACCTTTCTTTGAATCCATTCATAAATAATCTAATTTGTATCTATGTAATACAAAGAATATACACTTAAAAGGATCTTTCATGAATTAGAATTATGGGACACTCCGCTGCACTGAGCAGACAGCAAAAAGGTGAAGACATGAGAACGTCCATTTGAAAGGCACACATGCACAATTACGAACAAATATTACCATCCGATGCCCGCTCAGATATACAAGAATCTTCACAAACTTACATACATAAAGGGTCATCTACGGTTTTAAAGTACGTAACATGTGCATGACCAATGAGAATTGAGCCAAAAATAATTGAAAATACTAGAGTTTTTCTTTCTTTATTTTCTTTCAATCTCTGACGAAACTATAATAAAAGTGAATCATGATAGATTGATATACGTTTTCTATTTGTTGTTTTTTATTTTATCATCCTTTCGTGTTCCAATCCATATTTTATCTGAATTTCATCTTTAACTTTCTTGTCATTCTTTTTTCTGTCTTAATATTTTGCTTAGTTTCTGGAAGATTTCTTTCACTATTCCAAGAAGCCTTCGGAGTTATACATAGTTTATGTGCGTTGTGGTGCAGTGGATATCAGCTCGGAACGAGAAATCGGGGAGCCGAGTTCAAATTCCAGTTGAATTCATTGCATTCACTTACGCGCAAATACCCTTGGGAAAGGTATTAATTCGTCTCTTCCTTCCAGTTATGGGTTAGATAACAGGACAGATTGGGTTCTATAGACTTGGCTGGCAACCAATCTACCGTAGAAAGCAATGGCAACCTACTGCGGCATAATCTCCTGCCCAGTCAGTCATGTCTCTTTCGAGACATGATCGCCCAAGTGTGTTTCACGTATGGCACTTAACTGACTGACTGACCATTCAGATTGAACCTTTAGATTTTCATCTCTCTCAACTGAGCTATTTTGGCTGATACGTTGTGGTGCAGTGGATATCGGCTCGGAACGAGAAATCGGGAAGCCGAGTTCGAATTCCAGTTTAATTCGATGCATTTACTTACGCGCAAATACCCTTGAGAAATGTATCAATCCGTCGCTTCCCGCCAGTTATGGGTTAAATAACAGGACAGATTGGGTTCTATAGCCTTGGGTGGCAACCAGTCTATCGCAGAAAGTAATGGCAACTTTTTGCTGGATGATCTTCTGTCCAGTCAGTCATGTCTCTTTAAGACATGATCGCCCAAGCGTGTATCAAGTATGGCACTGACTGAATGACTATTCAGATATGAGATTTATATCCTGTTAATTATCTACGTACAGAATTTTCGGTAAAGTGACCCATTCAACGAAGTTTAGATTCTGTTTGGCCCTTATGCTGAAGCTAGTTTTCGGACAAATGCCGTTCACTTTTAGGATTGCCTCCTCACCTTTTTATTTCCTCATTGAGTCAGCCAGTCTGTTGTTCTTTCGCAACATTTTATAACGAAAGTTGTGACCACTGCGACAATTCTTCGAAATCTAAAAATGTTGTCTTCAGCTTATTATACAAACTGGAAAAAATTTTATTGGTTTGGAGAAACTTGGTGTCTCGCTTCCTTTTTAAGGCAGACATTTTAAGAGAATAGTTATTTTGTTTTGCTTTCGGTTTTTTTTTATTATGTTGGGTTCTATCCGTACTTTTTTATGTTAGAATCATCCGAGTGACACATGCCTGTGCTAAGTAATTGACTTAACTCATAACTTTTCAGCAAATTCTATTAGTACGGTGAAACACTGGATGGCAGTCTGCGCCTGTCCAAAAAGAAGAAAAAATAATGGAACGGCTGAATTATTGCCAAATGTGGCCATATTTGATTAATCTAAATGCAAAGTGACAATTGTTTTTGCTGTTCTGCTTTGCAGAATATATATGTGAAGTAACCAGGAAAAAAGAATAAACATTAAGTACTGTTCTTTTCATACCGGTTCATAAAATGAACACTCTTGTAAACAGAGTCGTATCGAAAGTTGCATGATTCTTCAATAAATTATTACAAAAGTAAGTAAAATTATTACAGTTTAAAATAGAATACTAAAAGAAATCCTAACAAAATTACATTTTAATAGTCGGTATGTCTTTCATAGTCTACGGCTATATCGTGTTGAATACACCGGTTCCCGTCCGACCACCGAAGTTAAACAACATTGAACCTGATCAGTACTTAAATGGGTGACCATTTGGGAATACAAAGTGCTGTAAACGTAAGGACCAAGAAATGGTCCACCGGTCCTTGGGGTTTGGATGCAGTGTTAACAACCCTGCCCTGTGAAAAATTTTGTTACAGCAACAAAGTGTTGCTGCCCTATGCACCATCTGGTTGTGATGGATATATGATCATGTCTTTCATATGAAGGGATTATTCTGGTAGTTTGGATATTTTTACCGACTAACAACAGTTCAAAATATTTTCCCCACATGTAAAATGTTTTGAGCTTGTATCAATCAACAGCAACAAATTGCGGTTTATTAGTTAAAGGTTCCTTTTATCAAATAACAGGCGATGGGTAATAATGGGGTCTGCGTAAAACCTATTATTAATACCAGATTTTTATAAACGTTATATATATTATTTACACTCGAAATATTTTTCTCATGTAAAGTAACTGAATATGGTCAAATATAAATGGCAGGAATGCCCAACAATTATGATGGACAATACTTTTATAAACGGGGCCAAAATTTATATATATATATATATCTAGACATGTCTAGACACCAGACCATCCTGCTTCCTTTTGCGATCCAGTTCTCTAATTTCATATTTACCTAATTCTCGTTTTTGATTTTTTTTAATCATTTCACCCCGAGCAAGGCAGAAATGCTGCTGATGAGCGGGGGGGGGCTACATAACTGTAAAAAGATTAATTAGAAAAGAGTGAGGAGTACAAACTAGTTAGAAAGGAGCAATAGAAAGCTGAGAATGCAGGTGCGATGACAGATACATAGTTGGAGAGAAAGGGAAGGATATACGTGGGTGGGGAGAGATCTAGAGTCCAGTGGTTAATAGATGAGTATTGACATTGCATTTAAATTTCTGGAGGTTGTAGCCCTCAGGAAAGCAAGAATATGGGAGCGAGTTCCACAGGCGGGAAGTGCGAGAGAAGAAGCTGAAGGAGTAGAATTATCGTCGGCATTTGGCTAACCTGATTGTTAATGGGTGGGGCCCAGTTGCCAGTCTGGTTGCACGAGTAAACACCTGTTGAGGAGGCACCAGTGACTTAAGTTCATCCGAGCAGAAGCCATGAAAGTATTTATCGAACAGACAAAGGGTGGCTACATTTCGACGGTGGGAAAGTGGCTGCAGTCGAGCCGCCAGATCAGTACCTATCACATTACAGACTCTCCTTTGGAGCCTGTCGAGAACATTGAGGAGAACGGCAGGGGCACCTGACCATAAATGGCAGCAGTACTCCATGCACGGACGGATGGTTGACTTGTATATATGCAGGATGGATTCAGGCGGAAAAAACATCCTGGATCGACATAGTGACCCAACCTTCTTAGCAGTAGATTTAGCTATGGATTCAATGTAGTGGTTCCATTTGAGGTCTGAGGAGAGGGTAAGGGCGAGGAGGCGTAGTGTATTGCTCTCCGGGAGAATCGCTTGGACCATGCTTATGGGAGGCAGGCGAGGTTACCTGTGATGGTTGTCAGACAACAGCTTGGTCTTAGACGCATTGAAATTGATAAACCACTTCTTGCCTCAATTCACTACAGAGTGTAGATCCCGTTCAAGGTCAGCAGCGAGATTATATCTGTCCGCCACGACAGGTTTCTTACTGGTGCGGGAGTATATTGTGGTGCCGTCGGCGTAGATTCCTACTTGGGAACTGATCATATCTGGGAGGTCGTTGATGAAAATAAGGAAGAGCGTCGGGGCCAGGATAGAGCCCTGTGGGACACCAGCATCCGTGCTGGAGGATGAAGAGGCATGCCCATTCAAAACGACATTCTTTTTGCGGTTATTTAAAAAAGACTGGATTAGGTCAAGCAGGCGACCGGTAATACCGTAACCCCGTAGCTTGCATAGGAGCCCACAGTGACAAACCCTGTCAGAAGCCTTGGAGATGTCCAGAGCAACCGCGCGAGCCACGTCAGACTCATCAAGGGCCTAGAGCATGTACTCCGTTACGGTTGTTAGCAATTCGGCTGTACACCTGGCAAAGCGGATGCCATATTGCCTGTCAGAGAAGAGTTTGTGGGCAGTAAGATGTTGAACTAATTCAGCATTGATTATGGCCTCGAATACTTTCCCGAATATCGGTAGAAGACTGATAGGACGATAGTTGGATGGGTCCGAGGGTTCACCACAATTCTTAAATACAGGAATGACTGAAGAGAACTTCCAGTATGCAGGAAAGCAGGAAGCAGAAAGGCAGTAGTTAAATAGTTTAGAGAGGACAGGAGAAAGTTCAGGAGCACGCCTCTTAAGGACTATCACCGGGATTCCATCGTCTCCACTCGCCTTATAGGGGTCGAGTTTTGAAATTAATCGGGATACTACTGTCGGGGTAATATATACGTCGTGCAGTCTGGCCTCAGTTCTAATAGGGAAGTCGGGTGGGTGTACTCCAGATGAGTCAAATGTGGAGTTGGATGAGAATCTGCGGGGAAAGCACTCAGCTTTGTCCGCAGATGACGTGAGAACCTCAAATTCATGGATTAAAGGAGGTATTGAGGATTTGCTATTGTTCAGCACTCGTTTGCAAATCCTCCAATAGTCCTTGGAGCCGAACTTGCGGTCAGCTATGCGTTGTCGCGTTCTCTCAGCAAACAACCGTTTGGCGTCATTTAGGGTTCTCTTGCACTCATTGCGAGCAGACGTGAACAGGCGCCTATTGTGATCAGATGACTGTATCCGGAATAGACGGAAGTAATGGTCCCTGTGGGCAATGGCGGCTGAGCAGGCAGGAGAGAACCACGGAGAGGAATGAGGCTTTAGGCAATACTTCTTGGTGGGTATGAAGGCATCAATGCAAGCTTTCAATCATGACGAGACCTCAGAGGAACAGTCATCAGCTGATGGATCGAAAACTTTTCCCCAAGGGACATCGCAGAGGAAATCGCGAAAGGCATCCCAGTCAGCTTTTTGGTCCTATAGGTAGGGGTCTCCTGGGGGGAGTGAGAGTGGAAAGAAATACTGAGAGAAATTACAGCGTGGTCGGAGTTGCCGAGAGGGCAAAGCTGCGAGACTTGACAGACGTCAGGCGCATAGGTGAAACATATATCTAGTAGTGAGGAATGACCCGAGGGAGTGCTTGGGAAGCGAGTGGGGAAGTCCACCACTTGCGTAAGGGACTGGGAAATAGCAAAGTTCATGGCGTGAATGCCCGCTGGATCAGTAACAGCGTTTTCAAGCCACTCAGAGTGATAGACGTTGAGGTCTCCGAATACAAATATGTGGGCGAATGGGTGATAGGAAATAGCCTTATCTATGTCGTCAGCAATGCTATCTAGTAGAGAGCAGTCAGGAGATGAGGGAGAACGTTAAAGAAAGAATAGGTATCTAACCGAACTGAGGAGAGACAGGCGGAGACATATGTATTGGTGGTCAGTAGATTCGAGTGAAGTCACCCTAGCTATGGGGAGGTGTTCGCTGACGTAGACACCCAGCCCATGCATATGGACAGTGGAATCCTTCCTTAAGAGGGGAAAATAACCAGGGATGGAGAGGTCAGAGGAGGGAATAGCTGAGTTGAAGTTAGTTTCGCAGAGCGCAAGGATGTCAGGGGACTTTTCATGCAGGAACGCTTCTCCACTAGGAAAGTTAGTACGAATGCCCCAGATATTAGAAAGGTTAATGGGTTTAGGTGGTTTGATTTTAACTGGTTTAGGGTCGTTTCTGATTTGTTTCGTCATATATTTTTGATTATAGAAAGGGACCTAGAGTAGAGGATACAGGTGGTCATTATCCACGATCTGTGCTGGGAGGAAAACTGGCTAGGGCTGCAACAAGGTGTGGCCTCAGTGTTGCCCACCGAAAACGCTTGCAGGAACATCTATCCATGCCCGACATAGCACTACAAGAACCCAGATATTATGCAACTGTTGATCAGAGCAGCCGCTCTTGACGCTACCCAAGAGTAAGGGCTCCTAACTACCAGTCGGAAGCAGCAACTAGGAAACTGCCAACCCGGTACCCTCACAGTGATGAGCCGTTGCCACCAACCGGCCAGAACGCAGGGAAATCACGGAAGTATCAATACCAAGATCTGAAGAGAGAGAAGAGAAAACCGGAAACCACACCCTAAATAGGAAACAAGGGACAAGCCTCTACTCCAGTTCAATAGACGTGGGAGGAATAATGATCGGCCGATAGTGTGACCTATCTACTCCTATTTAAAAAAAATTCCAAGGGTGGCGAGTTAACTAAGTTTTAACTTAGTTAAAGTCCAAATGGATCATAAACGCCCAAAAAGATTAGTAAAAAAAAAAATACCTAAATAAGAAACGATTACACATACCACAGTGATTAACCCAGGAAATTTGAATTAAGAAATTTATATCTTCAACTCTTGTATTTTCCCTTAAATCTAGATCTGGCTAAGCTGCCTGTCCGTGTACAAAGCAAACGAACGAATTTGAATATGAAGAACAGACCATCTACGAAATTTAGAGATTTCACAGGTTTGGGTGGTGGGGGAGGGGTCGGTCTACTGATTGAAAAATATTGACACACCTAAAAGCACATTCTCCATCTAACACTCCCTAATTTTCTAAATAACCATGAATGCATCTTATATTTTAAAAATAAATCCTTTTCGCCATTTATTTTAATATATCACCTGAAGAAGAACAGTATTGTTCTGAAACATGAAAATTTTATTCGGTGATATAATGCTTTTATAAACCACTGTAATAACAAAATTACAATATTAAGCTCTACTTTGTAGCGAGCACTCTTATATAAGAGTAAATGCTTGAACAGTGGATTTTTAATCTACGTGTTTGTTGACTTTCTTATTTTCCCCAAAGAGTTCTAACTTGTATTTCAATTCTCTCTGTCTGCACAGGACAGAATATTGTCTGTTGATGGTCAGAGACAATGTCAAGGCGGAGTCTCGTCCTAGCCCTGTGCAAGATTGGAAACAACACATTTTTTTTATTAGGACGATATAGCCGTTATGCTCACCAGATTCATCTAGTGTAATCTTTTAATAATTTGTAACTAGATCCTATTCTGTATGGTTCACGTTCCTCTGACCATGTTTAGGGATGTCTCGACTAATGTTTATTTAATAAAAATGTTACTGCCTACCGTGTTTACCACTGAGTCTAAATGTGCACTTTCCAGGGATTGAATTCACAAGAACTCGATCTATACACCATTTTATTATGACTTTTGATTATTTTATATATGTATGTAGGCTTGTCTATACAACATTTTATTATATTTTTTAACATTATATATATATATATATATATATATATATATATATATATATATTAACATTATATATATATATTTTTTAACGTTATATATATATATATATATGTATATTTTATTTTAACATTATATATATATATATATATATATATATATATACACCCTTGTGCAGATTAATTAAAACAAAATGGATAATATCATCGCAGGATGTTTTACACTTACCCTGATCACGTATACGATGTCCCTTGGCGCTGTTTTTATATTTCGATTTCATTTCTCTTTACGTTTTCTATTCATGAATTCAGTTTGTGTCTTAGCCTTGATGACACCTCTGACAGCTGAAATGCTAACGCTAACAATATTAGCGATCTCTCTTTAACGTTTACCAGTGTGTTCGTAACGCAATGCATTTTTTGTACACTTCCTTGGAGTAACGTCCATCGCAGACAATGATCGTAGGACACCTAATCGACAGACGAGACAATATTGACAATATCGGATGCAATCACGGATAACGTAATATTTTTCAGGGCCAAACCAGTTTCATCATGCACCACGAAAATAGATTGATATTACTGCGCACCACTGAAAATGACTTAATCAGAAGAAAAAATAAAAATTGATTACACCCTCTCACTCTAAGACTGATTGTATGGTAAAATAAAAGAAGCTAAAGTATTTTTCAATTAATTTGCACAAGCTGTATTTATGCTTTTCTATACAACATATTTATTGATTGAGTTACAAAATGTGCATGTAACAAAAACGTATTTGTCAAATTTTTCCGTATCATGCGACGCTTAAACATCTTAACTTTATCATATGTGGCTCTTACAGTAAGCAAGTTTGCCCCCCCCCCCCCACCATATATATATATATATAAAGACAGACACGTTATTCTATGGTTAAACGGATATATGGCCTATTTCAGGCGAACCATCTTCTGCTTCCGTTTTAATTGTACAGAAAGACGGAAGCTGATGATGGTTCGCCTGAAATAGCCCAATACTTCCATTTAACCATGAAATAACGTGTCTGTCTTAATTTTAACATATATTTGCTTTATATGTATTTATGTACATATACATTTAGAGCTCTCCTAGAGAGTTATCCTACAACTTTATGTACAGGACACTCCTTTGGTTTCTTCTATATCGACACCGCATGTTTATATATATATATATATATATATATATATATATATATATATATATATATATATATTGTTAAGAATAGTTGGCCATCTTTTGACTATGTCTTAAAGGAAGGATCTTCAATTTCAGTGAAGTCTCTGATTTGGGCTCACATTATAACGGAAAGAAAATAAAGTATCGTAGTACAGCTTGGCTCAGATTTTGTTCGTAATATATTGTTGATATTGACGACGGGTAGAAGAAATGCGATGAAATAAAAGACTGACTCAGTAACAACGGAATGAAGTGATAAGCAGCCGTTTGAATAATAGAACCAAGTCTTTTTTTTAAAACACATAGAATTTGAACGAGTTGTTTGATAGTGGGAAGAGGATGCGTTCTCTAACATGCGGTGTATGAAACACTTTTAGGTTTATACTGAGATCCGAAGGTGAATTGGTATGGCGAAAGAGGCATTCCAGAAGTTGAGTAAAGTATTAAGAAACAGAACAATTGCACTAAAAACAAAGAGGAGAGTACTGGATTGCTATGTGATGTTGGTTCTTCAATATGACAGTGAATGTTGGACAATATCTTCGAAGATGAAAGAAAAACTTGAAGCAACTGAAATGTGGTTCTACAGAACTGTGAGAGCAATGACGATGAATTTTGGAAAGGATGGAAACGAAAAGGAAATTAATACTGAGCATCAGGAACAGACAACTAAAGTTCCTGGGACATGCAATGAAGAAGGAGAGCTTACAGAACCTGTTACTAAAAAGCCAGATAGAGGGAAAAAGAGACAGGGGTAAGTAGCGGATAACATATTTGAAAGACCTGATCAGGTAGATGACGGAACGAGGGTTGTAAGGTGCAACAGGAGAAAGCGTGCTAAGAGCCACCGGGGACAGGGAGATGTGGAAAGCCATGATCGCCTACGTCCTGAAAGGACATGGTATATAAAAGAAGAGGGTCAGCATGTGAGACTGCTGGAATTTGCCGCAAAATTATACATCTGACTGACGCAAATCACACGCGTCAAATTGAATAGAATAAACTGTTTGTAACCTATGCTAGCAGGAAGTCACAAGGCATAGTGAACAAGGGCTTGAACTGATCATTTTGATCATTCGGCTGTGCGATCTGGTCAGATTAAGAGCTTTCTTTCTCAAACCGTAACTAATATCCCCTGAGAAAAATTATAACATAAACCAAAGTTTAGCTCTGTTGGCGTGTTAAAAAAGAAAGAAAGAAAGAAATGTGCCTGAGCAACCAACAGGAATACTTGGGAATGTTCAAGTAACAAATATCGGCATTTATCCATCACAGCCAGATAGTGCATAGGGCAGCAACTTTTTGTTGCTGTAACAAACTGTTTTTTATGGGGCAGGGTTGTTAGCCCCTGCACCCAAACCTGGAGGACCATTCTTGGTCCTTATAGCACCTTGTATTCTCAAATGGTCACCTATTTAAGGTACTGACCAGGTATCGATGTTGCTTAACTTCGGTGATCGGACTGGAACCGGTGTATTCAACACGATATAGCCGTAGACAGGTAATCAGTAGGCAATATACTATTCTTTAGCTATGCCACTGTCTGATATCTTATGTACAAAATAGGCATAAATCATTCGAACACGGACATGGTGGCGTTGCTGAACAGACATTAACTTGTGTTTACCTTCCAATCAACAGTACATAATTTAGTAGGCCAAATATAACGTTGCAATATTCTGACATTTAAACGAGGTGGGGGGCAAAAAAAAAAAACTAAAAAAAACAGCAAGAACGTATATATATATATATATATATATATATATATATATATATATTCACTAGATATGCATATGCAAGTAAACAGTTATTTTGTAAAGTTTCCTCAGGTAGTAGTAGTAGTAGTAGTAGTAGTAATAAAAATCAGAAAAACAACAACTATAATAATGAAGTGATGATTGCAAGTGCAACGCAATAGAAGAAAAAACTCCACTCGTTAAGCTAATTTTCAAACTGAATATTTGCAAATGATTTTATGCTGCTCTTATGTCCGGCAGTCACAAAACAACACAAATTATTCAATTGACATGATTATACAGGACGCTGCCCTCCGTACAGAAAAGAAAAATAAATCAAATTGTTTACTTTCTAGATAGATAGATAGATGGATGGATGGATACGTACATACATACATACATATATGCGAATGTACGTACATACGTACATACATACATACATACATACATACATACATACATACATACATACATAATGAATAGCCTGTGATTGATAGATAGAGGGGGAGACATAGAAAGAGACGGGGAGGGAGGGAAAGTGAGTGAGAGTTGAATTAACTGAGACAGATAAAATGAAATGATGAAGAAGTGATATGTATTTTCTCTCTCTATATATATATCGCCAGAGTCAAAATGTTATGGTGAAAACCAAAGGTAAAAAGATAAGTAATAAATATTCTGATATATATTTTTCTCTCGCTATATATATATATATATATATATATATATATATATATATATTGCGAGAGACAGAAAGAGAGGGGGAACAGAAATACATATATACAGAGAGATAGAGAGAAAGAGACAGGGGGAACAGACTGAGATATATAAAATGAAATGATTAAGAAGAGATTTTTACTTTTCTATTTATATATCTCTCCAGAGTCAAAATGTAGTTTTGAAAACCAGAGATAGATAGATAGATAGATAGATAGATAGATAGATAGATAGATAGATAGATAGATAGATAGATAGATGTTTTTTTTTCTCAGATAATTAATACGCAACTAGTGAGTGGATAACAATGCAACACGAGGAATATAATTATTCACTGAAAATATATTCTACAATCTACTTAATTTCGGATTCTTTATTATCCGTCACAATCTAGACATTTGATATGCAGAGAAGAAACAGACAGCCTCCAAATTACAAACTGCCAATATCAAAATCAAGCAAGTGAAAAAAATTTAAACCTTTAGGAAATGTTTTACCATAGGACGAACAAAGTGACACTGAAATCCTAAGTAGCATTAGAATAGCGAGAATTGCATTCAAAAAGTTAAGCAAAGCATTAATAAACAGGAGCATTTTCTTAGAAACAAAGGAAAGAGTATAGAACTATTAGTTAGTATCGGTCCTTCCATATGTCAGTGTTATGCTGGACATAGAAGAACATTGCTGCAACAGAAACGTGCTTCTACAAAACGATTCTGAGAATAACATGGACTGAATATTAGATTAACGGCGAAGTTTTGCTACAATTGAAACAAAAGTGTCCTTTATACTTAATATCAGAAAGAGATATTTTAAATTCTAGAAGTAGGGAGATGGTTAATGTTTATTCAATTGGCTTTGTGTGAAACAACCAAACTTCCTACAACTTACAGGTTTTATCCAGAGTTTTCAGAAGGTTATCAGAAGATGGATTTCTGGAAGAATAAAAGTATACATTTTGTATGCTTAAATAGAAATTTATTAATGGAAAAGAATAACATGAACTGGTTAAATGTTCAATGAGAAACAGTATTAAGAAGTTAAGGGTACCAAGGGTTCGTAGTAGTAACTTGTGTGGATGTAAGCAGGAACGTATGTATGTATGTAGATATGTATGAGCGTTATCTTTGGGTAAGAAAGTATTTGAATTATTCGTTCAGTCACGAAGGGTTCCGTTCGGTTATCAAGTATAAAAAGAGACAGACGGGTGAAAGATGAAAGAGAAGTAGGTGAGAAAGAAAATCAGTCATTTAATTGCCATAAGAAGAAAATTTGGGCAGAAGATTTGGATTTTGTTTTTAGATGTTTCCTAGTTTTCTAGTGGCCGAAAAATATTTCGCATCAAGGCATGTAATTTCACGAGATTTGTTTTGGATTCGCTTTTGCGTTTGTGTTATGTATAGTTTATAATTTGAGTCTTTTTTATTTCTAACAAAATCAATGAGTCAGTGCTTAACAACTAATTTTTTAAATTTAGATCTTGTTTTGTGCACTGTGAAATATCAAGAGTGATAATGAAGAAAGAATTTATTCAGGTACCTCCACTAAATCGATAAAAAAATCTGCATCGTATGAATAAAAAAGGCCCCAAACTTAATAAAACTTTTTTCCATAAAAATGTTTATATTATTATTAAAAGGAAACCTCATAGTAATTTTTAATTATTTAAAAAAAAAATTAATTCCTTCTAACATGTTCGATATTTTGGCAAAAATCTTGTTTTGATTTGAGTTAGCGGGTAACCAAAATGTTACGACTGTTGACAATAGAAAACGTAATGATTACATCACTCATTTTTTTCCGGTGCCAAACACATTGATTTGTAAATTCTCGCAAAAACCAAATAATTGTTGAATTTCAATGAAACTGTCAGTACTCATTCAGAAATGAATTAAATTATTTTTGAAATTATTATTTTTTAAATATCTTGGTAAAAATATTTTTTTACATCTGTTACCCCCGCCGTACACGTTAATCCATGGAATTTTAATAAATTTTATTTTGTTCTGGTAAATGGTTTTATTATTTAAACGCAGGACTCATTGGGGAATATCAATCATCTATTTTCTTTTAATTTTTTCCTCTATTTATGAAATTCTACTCCGAATAGTAAAATAAAAAATGCAATAAAACTCTGATATTATTTATAAAAATTAAGGACATTATAATCTGAAGAAAAGAAATTTTTCGATTACTAATGAAATTTTCAAAGAATTGTTTTCATTTTTTGAAATTATAGTAATTCATAAAGTTTCAAAAATATTTAAAATACTTCAAAGATATGTAGCGGTTAGATTTTCAAGTAAAAAATTGAAGATTATATTGACTATCAAAAATGAATAAGTTTAATACAAATCGTTTTGCCTTTATATTTTTAAAATAATTTTAATTATTTTTTGTGTATTTGAATTTTTTTGTATGGTAATTTCTATTTTCTAATTAAAAGGTCAGAGTTTCCTTCCTTACCTCAACCAAAAAAAAAAAAAAGAAAAAATTGTAAATTTTTGTCATTTTTGAGCGCCATAAAATTTTATCTTATTAATCAAGAACCTGTCAACACGTTTTGATATACCGCGGAGGGTCAAAAAGTTCAAATCTGTGATTAAGAAATAGTTTTATTCTAAAGTTTTTATTCTAAAGCATTTTAATAGTTTTATTCTAAAGTAATACTTATGTAAATCAGGTTAATTTAACATAAAATTTGCTAATTTTCCAAAAATAATGTGTCACAGATAAATAATTTATTTTTGCAAGATTTTTAAAACTGAAAATTAACTTTTGTTTACAAATGTGTCGATTGCTCAAAAATGGCGGCAATTTTGTATAATTAAAAGAAAATCTCAAACATTTATATTCCAATCAGTATAATTTATGTTTGAAATAAACCAGTGTATTTTGCTTACGAGAAATAGTAAACTTAATCATTTAGCTTTCATTTAAAACTAAAATAAAAGTTTAAAGAAAACTTTTTCATTTTTAAAAATTCAGTTTAAAAGTTAAATATTGAAAATGAGCGGAGGTACCTAAACTGAGGGATAATTTGATAATGCCTATCACACACACACACACACACACACACACATACACACACACACACACACACACACACACACACACATATATATATATATCTAACAATTTATCTATCTATCTATCTATCTATCTATCTATCTATCTATATATATATATATATATATATATATATTGTAACAAAGTTGTGGAACTCGTAGGTTTTTTAACCTGCTGTTCATGCATTTACTTTTATAAAGAGTGTTCGATACAAAGTAGAGCGTTATATTGTCCTCCAACACCTAACCCTAAGACTTAAATAAGGCCAACAGAATTCAAATAAGCTCCCAACCCCACTTTCACCGAGAAAAAAGAGCATATTCACCACAAATAAACCGTTTTTTCACCAGATAATTTTTATTCCAACTTCTTCACCCGATGAGAGGCAACCAAAAAACAAGGTTAGCTTCGAAACGCGAAAACCTTTGTGTAGTGATACTATGAATTTATAAACCATTGTAACAACTATTACAATATATATATATATATATATATATATATATATATATATATATATATACTAACGATTTATAGGTTACTTTTAATTAGATTTAAATTAGACCAGTAAATATATACATTAGAGCAGAAAACAAATACAAATCACCTCTCGAAACCGAAAATATCAAAACCATGTAAGCGCAAACGGCTAATCTCACCAACTTATTTACCTGGATGAGATAGTAGCTGAAAGCTATACATCTGGCTGACGCAATATGTTTATATATTGCGGTAGCCAGATGTATAGCTTTCAGGTACTTTCCAGTATGTCATGCAGGCAAACTTTGCTAACTGCTAGAAAGGACAGTAAGTTGTGAAAAGTTATAATATGCCACGTCCTAAAAGAACACAGCGCATAAATAAACGAGATAGGCTTGTTTTTATCTCGGCTCGGAATGAGAAATTGGAGAGCCTAGTTCAAATTCCAGTAGAATTCGTTTCTTTCACTTACGCAAAAATACCGTTGGGAAAGGTATTAATCTGTCTCTTCTATCTCTAGTTATCGGTTGAATAGCAGGCTAGATTAGGTTCTATCTGATTAGTTTGGCAACCGGTCTACCGCAGAAAGTAATGGCAACCTACTGCGTGAAAATTTTCTGTTTAGTCAGTCACGTATGGCAATCAACCGACTGACTGCTATATATATATATATATATATATATATATATATATATATATATGTGTGTGTGTGTGCTTATTGCGTCAGCCAGTGTATAGCATTCAGGCTTTTTCCATTAGCGTCAAATGCAAGTTAATAGTTAATAATATAAAAAATTCACCTACCCGACAAATGGACTATAGTGAGATTCGAAATTGCATATCGAGGTCGGAAAACCGAATATATATATATATATATATATATGTGTGTGTGTGTGTGTGTGTGTGTGTGTGTGTGTGTGTGTGGAAGACTGTCTCGTTTTTCCACGTATGAGTGCCCAGCAGCTCCGTCCTTATAATCAAACAGCCAGGCTATCTGCACATATTATTTGGTTTTGACAACCGTTTGTGCAGAACCGACCTTACTTTTGTGAAGATGCGAATGGGTAAATCACCGGACTTACTGGGTGACAAGTAGTCGAGACGGACAACTCTAAATTCAGAAGCTGAGAAGGGTCATTTAAGAAGGTTGTGCACCACTCCTGTGTATTCTCGTCTGGAATTCTAATTCGGCTCCCTAATTGCTCAATATATATATTAATCATTTCACCCCAAGCAAGGCATTCCACTGCCACTATTGCGCTTGGGGCTACATGGGGGAAGTTAAATAGAAAAAGTGGTTAGATAGAGAAAATGTCAGAAGGAGGATGATAGATAGTTGGGTGGGTGGGAAGAGTGTTTGAAAGAATGGAAGTTAGTTTGTTAGGAGGTGTCTATTGACCTTACATTTAAACTCCTGGGGATTGTAGCCGTCGGGGAAGCAGTCTTGTGGAAGGGAATTCCACAGTCGATGCATATGTCTGTGTGTGTGTGCACGTGCGTGTGTGACAAACACAGCAAAGACAACAAAAACATCAACTATGCTGATCACATGTCATATTTCACTACAGACCTTAAAATGGAGCTAGGTGATAATTTAATGTGGGATAGTCGAGATATTCTCAATTCAACAGCTGTCAGCGCTGACTTCAAGTGGTGAACACTTGTGGTCCTAACAGCGCCTATTAACACAGCGGTTGCAAAAAATACAGTTAGGTAGGTAGATATATGAACAACCACCCGAGAGGATAATATATAGTACGAAAATTAGATGAGGGTGCGGGGCGCATTCTTCAAACTGATCTAGAGCAACTGACAGAATATTGCAATGTGTAAAATGCTATCTAATGCGAATAAAAATTTAGTATTATCATTTAATCGGCCTTCCCATTTATTACCTCTACCTAGGAAAGATAGTGAAGTAGTTTTTCGTTGACTTTTCCGCAGTTTGGGAGTCCTGGATTTAATTCGTTCTATTCTTTCAGAGTGGTGCTATAAATAGAAACTACAACACGTATGAATTCGGGATTTAAAATCTTTCGAAGTAGTTCTCTTACGAAGCCACACACTTTATTCAGGGTTCTTTTCCGTTGATGGTAGCATTCCTAGAACCGCTTTGGGGGTATAGTGATCAGCTGCTTCATCGCATTAGCATGGATTTCTTCGACGCCTTGAAATCTTTGATTTTTAAAGAGGAAAAAGTTGCAAGAGGTTGGATCTGGGTTATAAGGTGCTTGTCGGATATGGGGAATAAGATACTTAGCCCAAACCTGCTGTACAAGCCATGGTGACTCATGTAATCTATGTGGTCTACTGAGACGACCACACTCTCTCTACATACAACAAAAATGGTCAATCTGTGCCAAACCTCTCCCCACTCCTTATTTTATTACCGTTACCATAGCAACAGTGTTGATACTTTTTGATAAGAACTCGTATTTTATGTAATATATAGTAAAAGTAATTGATATGCCTTGGCCTACTCGACAGTTAGAAATACGTTGGTTTATTTTTCGTAATGCTTCTTTTACTCTGCTACATAACCCATAGCTAAAAGGAGAAAAGATAACTTCTTGTATTTTCAAATTTGTAACAGACTTGGGTTGTTCGCCAAAGGAGTATACTGCCAATCTAAACTTAAGCTGTTTCATTAAATAATTCTGGACAATTTTCGCAGATCACTATTTTAAATTTGGTTCACTTGAGAATAATAGTCGTTTAAGGGAATCAATTGATTCTGTAGAAGGAGCTCGTCCATAATTGTCTACAGAATTACTCGTGTCCGAATTTGGTTAATCCGGTGCCTCCACTATGCCTGAAACCAAGTTTGCTCAGGAGGTCAAGTCGAGAATGAAAAATTGGTGATTGCATGATGGAGCGATTAATGGTCTTGGCTAGAGTTTCGGGGCCTTGTGTTGCCTTTTTTTTTGCTTATTTTTTTCCAAACCCCGAAAGTGGAACAACCGAAATAAATTGCTCTTCCCTAGGATGGACAGTCGGCAGCGTCTGTCAAGTGTTAGCGCTGATTCCGGCTTGAAGAAGGGAAGAACTCAGTTGGTTTTTCAATCTACGTTTTGGGGCTCCACTGTGTCATTTGCCGTTGAAATGATCGCAGTAAAAGATGGTTTGCAGAAGTTTTGAAGGAGCCATTAAGGGGAGATGTCCTGACCGCCTGAGGTGGTGTTTTATGATAACAGCTTCAATGCTTGGCATTTCGGCCATTAAGGACGTCGTTGTTGACGCGTCGGTCTCGCCATTTGATGTTGATCATCTGCCAACGCTTTTGCTTGGTAGAAACGTTCATCTTAAATAACTCGCTTTTTAGTTCGACTGTCTTTCATTTCCACCGTATATGCGACAGCATGTCAAATAAAGATGGCATTTCATTTTACTTGAAACATTGTCTCATTCGTTCCAGTTTCGACGCAAGTATCTATTATTAATAGATCTTCATTTTCTCATTCAATTTATTATGACTGTACTTAGTAGGTTTTCTCATTTTCCGATCCTTTAAATATCTTCATCATTGCTATAACTTCACTATCATTTAGCGTCTCAGTTGTTTGCGAGAGACAGAAATCAGATTATCTTGCTAGAACTGGTAACATAAATCATAATAGGTATGCATACAAAACTCGCGAGACGTAAAGTTCAAATTATGTTTTTAAAATGAAAAAGGTTTCTTGAAGCTTTCATTTTAGCTTTAATTGAAAATTCAAAGATTAAATTTATTATTTCCACTAAGCAAACTACGCTAGTGCATTTAAAGCAGAAATCATATTAATAGGAATCTAAACGTATTTATAAATGGAAATTTGTTTGTGTGTATGTGTGTGTGTGTCTCTGTGTCTGTGTGTGTATCCGTAACCTATAGACTCTGAAACGGCTGAACCGATTTCTTGAAAATTTACACAGTTGTACTATAAGCATCTGCGAGTGTTCTTAGCTAGGTTTTGTGTCGAGGTATCTCCGATAAATATCGAAAATCGATAATCGAAAAAATCGGTTTATAGAAGCAGTGGTCCGATTTTAATCAAATTTGATACACTCATAAACAAAGACATAAGAAACGATATTCAGAGGTTTCAAGGTTGCAGTTCTTACAATAGTGCAGAAAATTGAATAATATATATATATATATATATATATATATATATATATATATATATATTATCAATTTTCTGTAAAATTATGGTATTATTTAATTAGAAAAGACCATAAACGCTTTTAGAAATAAGATCTAGTAAGGTCGCTTTTTTCTTAAGAAAAAACATTTTCGATGTATTATGAATTTTTACAGGAGAAATTGGAAAATATAAGTCACCCATGACCTAACCAGAAGCCTAAAGAATATTTGTGTGAAATTTGGTGAGAGTCGAATAAAAATTGTGGATTTGTATAAAGGACATACACACACAAATATCTTGCCTTATATATATATATATATATATATATATATATATATATATATAAGGCAAAATATTTGTGTGTGTGTCTATTTTTTCTGTCTGTATGTCCTTTATACAAATCCACAATCTTTATTCGACTCTCACCAAATTTCACACAAATATTCTTTAGGCTTCTGGTTAGGTCATGGGTGACTTATATTTTCCAATTTCTCCTGTAAAAATTCATAATACATCGAAAATGTTTTTTCTTAAGAAAAAAGCGACCTTACTAGATCTTATTTCTAAAAGCATTTATGGTCTTTTCTAATTAAATAATACCATAATTTTATTGCATTTTTTATTTTAAAATTCGAAGCAGAATTTTATAAATTTTAGCTATTTGAAAATAAAAGATAATGATTTAAATTTTCCATGGAGTCCTGCTTTTAACTAATATAAACATTAGGCTGATCAAAATATTTTTCACTCCAAGCAAGGTAGTTCCGCCACTGGTGGGCAGGGGGCTACATAAGAGGAGAGTGAAAGGGTACAAGAGAAGGATGGAAATATTGGTCTGAGGAGAGTTGCGTAAGAGTAAAGTGAAACGGAAAAAGATGCAGGGGTGCTGCGAAAAGAATAAGAGAAGGATGGAAGTCAAGGGAATAAAAAATTGGCAATTGACGTTGCTTATAAACTATTCGATACTATTGCTATCAGGAAGAAAGGTAAGGAGTTTCTCAGGCGGGAACTGCGAGAAAAGAAGCTGAGGAGTAAAAGGGGCGGTATTATTTGATTGATTTGACTGTAAAAAAATGGGACCTTGTGGCCGGTCTGGTTGCTCGGGTAAATTCTTGTAGATGGGTCAAAGAGAGTTAAGCTTGTCGGAGCAGAAGCCATGAAAATATTTCTAGAGGAAGCAGAGGGAACCCGCAACTCGTCGATGTGAATATAGCTGAAGTCGATCTGGATACCGTCGAAAACCTCGAGATGTATAAAAGAGGCACCCGACTAGATATGACAACAGCATTCAGTGTATGGAGGAATGGTTGGTTTGTATATGTGTAAGATGGATTAAGGCGAGAAAAACTTCCTGGTCCGACACAGTGACTCAACTTTCTTAGCAGTAAATGTAACTTTTGTTTAAATGTAGTCGTTCCAGTTGAGGTCGGCTGAGAGGATGAAGCCGAGGATGCGTAGTGTAATGCTTTCATGGAAACTAGCTCGTTCCATGTTTATAGGGGTGCTGGAGGACTGTCTATGGTGACTTACGGATAGCAGCTTCGTTTAGGAAGCATTAAAATTTACGAGTCATTGGAGGCCCATCTCAAGATCAGCAGCGAGGTTGTTACTGAGGTGGGAGTAAATGGTGGTGCTGTCAGCATAAATGCCTACTTGGGATTTGCTCACATGAGGGAGATTGTTGATCAAGATCAGAAAGAGCATCGGACCAGGGTAAATGCTAGGGGGACATCTGCGTTAGTATGATAAGATCTGGAGGTATGCATGTTCAAGAAGACCTTCATTGTGCGGTTTGATAGGGACGATTGGATCAAATGAAGCAAGCGTCTAGTGATATCTTAGCCTTGTAGCTCGAAATATCATTAGATTAGTGGGGTTAACAGATGTAAAAAATAAAAAAAAATATTTTTACGAAGATATTTTTTTTAAAACCTTTAAAAATAATTTAATTTATTTTTGAACAAGTCCTGAATATTTAATTAAAATCCAACAGTTATCTGGTTTTTGTAAGAATTTTCAAAACAATGTTTAATCGCAGAAACGATGCTCAGTTTTCCTTGACCCACCGCATACAATAAAAAACAAACAAACAAGATTTTTAACCAAAATTTCGAATATGTTACAGAGGATTTAATAAAGTAATAAAACAATTACTTTGGAGTGAAGGTACCTAATTAAATATTACATTGATTGATTCGTTCTTTTTTTTTTTAATTATCAAATCATTTAGAGACAAAAATGTTTTTAGATTGTAAGAATTTGTTTTTGAGTTAATAATGATTTTTGTAATAATGTCCTACTAATTATCACATAGCTGGTGGCAGTAAATGTGAATTTATACTTTTCCTAATCTAAATATTTTCTAATCATCGGCTTTTTAAAAGAATAAACATTTCCGAAAAGTGAAAGCAATTAAATAAATATCAGAAGAAAAAATAACTCACATTCTGTTCTTTTTTTCGAGCAATAAGGAACAAATTTGCTATAATTTTTGTTATTTTAATTTCCATATATTCCTTTATTTCTGTCATGAAATGAAGACAATTTGAAATACACTATTTATTTACAAGAATATTTTTATATTTACAACATTCTAAAATCTAATGAAGTGCAAAATTTTCATTCACCAATTTATGAATGAAAAAAAATATAAGTTTTTATCCATAAATTGAACATTTACTAAATTCTAAAAATATATGAACTAACTATAATGAAATCCTTATTTACCATTTTATAAAGTTCGTAATGTTCTGCAATTAACTGATGTAAAAAGTGATTAATATTTTCGTTTTCTCCAGAACACCGATAATGTATAAATTAACTATCATATGCTTAGGTTTTATTAGAATTATAATCACCACTTTTTAAAACGAACATCACCGTGAAGTGAAGATAGTTAAAACAACAGTAGTGTCAAGGGAAAAACTGTCTTTTTGACATTATTTTTGCAGACATGAAAGTCTAAGATTGTCTGAAAATTATATTATGAAGCTAAAATATCAATAATTTCTAAATATTCTTATTTCTTATGAAATGAAGTCAATTTTAAAGACATAGACAATAGTCTTTCGTCTATATATGAACCCATGCTATTTCAAGACTTCTAAAATGAAAACCTATACTTTATCTACTAAATCCTTTTAACTAAAGTAAACCAAAGTCTAATGTCTATGCGTAATGACAGGATATATAGTCAGTTTAATCCGAGAACACTAACCATGGGTATATAGTACTCAGCGCAAACGACACCATTTTAATTACAATTTAAATAAAATTTCCAGTACCTGCTTTTCTTACTTAAATAATACGTTTTTCAATTCCTATTAATGTTAACTCAAAGTACAAATTTTGAAGTGATTGCATGTAAAATAATTCAAATAAAGATTTATATTTAATATTTTTTTTATATTTTAAAAATCAGGTATGTATATACACATGGTTAGTAGTGGTATAACTTTAATTGATTGTTAGTGTTCCAGAGTAAAAATTTAATTCTTAAGAGAACCTTTTCGAAGCATGAAGAAAAAGTAATAGAAAAAGGGTGGCTAAACTGCGGCTAGTGAGACTAATGCAGTTCTTTGACAATATGCGGCTAGTGGAAATATCTTGTCTGGGCTTCTTTTTCACCACAGTTAATAGAAAAGGTTAATAATAAAAATTTAAATCTTTATAATTATTTTACTGAGTATGAATTTAGACGTTTTTGGATTAAAACGTACATTTAATATTAATGTGTATTTAACTAAAACGTAAGTGTTAACTTTGTCTAGTGGCTCTTAAACATCTGAACTTTAATTGAATAAAGAAGAATTAGAGAATTCTTTTTTTAAAGTGTCCGCCGAATGTTTCAGGTAATTACAGGTCAGTCAGTTAAGTGCCATGCGATACACGCTTAGGCGATCATGTCTCGAAAGAGACATGACTGACTTGGCAGAAGATTATCCCGCAGTAGGTTGCCAGTACTTTCTGCGGTAGACTAGTTGCCAGCCAAAGCTATGCAACTCAATCTGTCCTGTTATTTAACCCATAACCAGAGGAAAGAGACGGAATAACAACTTTTTAAAATGTATTTGCACGTCAGTGAATGCAAGGAATTCAACTGGAATTCGAAATCGGCTCAAAAATTTCTCGTTCCAATCCGATATTCACTGCACCATAACGCACATCCCAGTCACTTAAGTGCCATACGTGATTGCCGTCGGACCTAGTCAGTACCTAGATGGGTGACTGCATGGCAATACAAGGCCCTATAAGCTTGGAATCGTTGATGGATAACGGCTCGGATTCGGAACTCGGAATTTCCAATTCCAGTCGGATTTGTTATATTCAGTCAGTTAGATAGGCAGTACTTTCTGCGGTAGACTAGTTGCCAGCCAAGGCTATAAAAACCAATCTGTGCTATTATTTAACCCATAACTTATATATTATTATTTTGTCGTAATGCAAGGAATTCAACTGGGATTCGAACTCGGATTCGAACACGGCACCCTGATTTGTCATTCCGAGTCGATATCCTTTGCACCACAACGCAGACAGAACGTTTGGCTAATAATTTTTATTTTTATTTTTTAGCGTATCAAACTCTAATGGTTATTTAATGCTGAAATCTAAATATTTTGTACGCCATTTTATTCTATTTTTGGAGATAGTAATAATTTACTGATACAATTATTACTAATTAACCCACACCTGGTAGCAAATCATATTTGCACGTTAGTGATAATAATGAACCCAACTTGAATCGGAATTTGGCTTTCTGATTAACAATTCAGAGGTATTACACTACCAACAAATTCAAGTTTACAGCACCTGTTATTCCCAGTCGATCAACCATCTATGCTCGTCATTACTTAACTTTGGGGAACAGGGGTTTCATTGTGATATGGCCGTAAACCCAGGAGGATATGAACACCTAAATGAGTGCATATGTGGACAGCCATAATAAAGACGTAAATGATATCAGTATTATAGAAAAAATATCGTTGTTTTTTTTTTTTGTAGTTTTAAATTAAGATCTGTTGTCAATATTGATTGTTAGATTTGTTATTTTACGGATTATCAAAGTTCTATATCAGATCTATATATGTGGTATACCAGTGATTTACGCTAGAGCGACGTATAACCTGTATAACCTACAAACCAATGTTGATAATCGGCCTGAAATATAACGACGAACAACGTGTGTACAAAAATATAGTCAGTTCATTCTCTGAATTGTGACGATTGTGTGTAAAAGGATAGACGGAGCTCTCAGTACACACGCATCAATACAGTCAGAGGCCGCAGGCTCGTCCGAATTTTTCCCAGTGTCTTTCTCGGTCTGGGTTCCGAACTTAACTCTTGACCGACTGCTTACTGCTATTAATTTTTGTCTCTTTTATAAGCGATCACGTCATATTCTGACACATTGTTTAGATAAATGTCAAAGCCTATATTATCTGACCTTGGCTACGCTGGTTTTAAAAAAATCAACTTTTTTCATGAGACGGGGAATTTGGCCTGCATTCTTAATTTTGACAACAATCAAGTATGTCTATTTTTTATTTGCTAAATAGTTTGCATATTTTTGCTGTTTCATAAAAATACACTTCTTCAGGAAATTATTCACCAACTCAGACAATTTACAACATCAAGCCTTTGGAGATTATTTAAAACCAGTAAATATTTTTTTTATTTTATTTTCCTTTTTTTTAAAAATAAGAATAGTTTAGTGATACAATTCTTACTTATTAACCCATAGCTGGAAGAGTCAAGCTGGATTCTTGTTTTTTCCTGGATTATTTGTGTATAAGGGGATATAACGAACTCAACTGGAAATGGAACTCGGCTCTCTAATTAGGAATTCCGAACCATTATTCATTACTCCATCCGCATATCAAAGCTTTCTGTGATTGGTATTCCTAAGCAGTCACACATCTCGGTACTGACGTCGTTGGTATGAAGGTTATCGCTGAAATAAGCCAGTTCATACTGAAAATGGATGTTGAATTTTAAATTTGAACTTTTATTTTATTTTACTTTATTTTTTTACCTTTTTTAGATTTTCTGTTCTGGGATCCAGTACAGGTAACATGATAGATTTCCTTTTCATTAATTTAATGATATAAAATCCTGACATGCACTTTGTAAACCAAATTGCATCTAAGCCATTATATATATATATATATATATATATATATATATATATATATATAGAACGAGATTTTCTTTTCATGGTAAATGCTAACATTTTTCAATGTTTTCCTATTTTCTTCTCCTATTGACTTCTTTTTAAGTTCCACTCATAATTAGTGTTATGCCAAGCCAATACGAAAAGGTCACTTCTAAAAATGATCATGCCATTTAACCAATTCGTAAAAATTCTCGTTTTACTTTACAGAATATTTTAATACAGGTTGACTCATTTCTTTTTTTTTTCACTCAGGATTACTGTTTCATTAACTAATTAGTTCGTTTTATCGATGTTTACTGAGAATATAATTATGGAACATGAAAAAATGTACTGATTTTTGCAAAAATTAATGTCCAAAAATCTGTTACTCCACAACTTATTAAAATTGACATTTTCATTCTGGCACTTTTTTAAATTCTTACGTCACAATGGCAATCTTCTTCTTCTTCTTCTTCTTCTTCTTCTTCTTCTTCTTCTTCTTCTATGTGTCTTGTCCTTTCAGGACGTAGGCGATCATAGCCTTCCACGTCTCCCTATCACTGGTGGCTCTTAGAACGTTTTCTCCTGTCACATCTCGCAGCCCCCTTTCTGTCATCCACCTCCTCAGGCCCTTCAAATATGTTATCCGCTGCTTTTCTCTGCATTTGTCCCTCTGTCTGGCCTGTTAGTATCAGGTTCTGCAAGCCCTCCTTCCTCATGACATGGCCCAGCAACTTCAGTTTTCTCTTCCTGATGCTCAATATTAATTTCCTTTTCGTTTCTATCCCTTCGAAAACCTAATCATTGCTCACATGCTCGGTTCATGATATCCGCAGCATCCTTCTCTAGAACCACATTTCAGCTGCTTCAAATTTTCCCTTCATCTTTGTTGATATTGTCTAACATTCATTGCCATATTGAAGAACTGACATCACATAGTTATCTAGTACTGTCTTCTTTGTTTCTAGTGAAAGTTGCCTGTGTCTTAATACTTTACTCAGCTTCTGAAACGCCTCCTTCACCATGCCAATTTGCCTTCAGATCTCTGTGCCGCACTTTCCGTAATGGCAATAGTGTAATGGAAAACAAAAAGAACACTTATACTTAGGATCAGAAAGTTAGCATTTCTAGAGCACATATTAAGAAAAGAAGGCGTCAAAAACTTTATACTCACAGCGCATATTGAAAGTTTATTAATTTTATATTTTTTTACGGTTTTAATAACTTTCTGGATTATTTAAAGCCAAAATATATATTAAATTTAAATAATAATTTGGAGATAACGAAGTTCTGCTAATTTATTCTTAACCAGGGGAGAAGAGATAAATTCTTACACTTACTGAAGGTTACTCGTGCGAAACTGTAATTACAGAATCCGATTGGATGAGACGGATAGTGCTAAGCAGTTAATAGAATTAAGTATTGGAGTAGATAGACTAAACTATCGCCCGGTTCACACTCCACCCACATCTATTGAACAGGTGAAGAGGCTCATCCCTTGTTTCCTGTTTAGGATGCGGTTTCCGGTTTTCTTTTTTCCAATCTTTTCACTCTTTTATTTTTTTCAGTTGGAGTAGATAGACTAAACTATCGCCCGGTTCACACTCCACCCCATCTATTGAACAGGTGAAGAGGCTCATCCCTTGTTTCCTGTTTAGGATGCGGTTTCCGGTTTTCTTTTTTCCAATCTTTTCACTCTTTTATTTTTTTCAGTTGGAGTAGATAGACTAAACTATCGCCCGGTTCACACTCCACCCACATCTATTGAACAGGTGAAGAGGCTCATCCCTTGTTTCCTGTTTAGGATGCGGTTTCCGGTTTTCTTTTTTCCAATCTTTTCACTCTTTTATTTTTTTCAGTTGGAGTAGATAGACTAAACTATCGCCCGGTTCACACTCCACCCCATCTATTGAACAGGTGAAGAGGCTCATCCCTTGTTTCCTGTTTAGGATGCGGTTTCCGGTTTTCTTTTTTCCAATCTTTTCACTCTTTTATTTTTTTCAGTTGGAGTAGATAGACTAAACTATCGCCCGGTTCACACTCCACCCACATCTATTGAACAGGTGAAGAGGCTCATCCCTTGTTTCCTGTTTAGGATTCGGGTTCCGGTTTTCTCTTTTCCAATCTTTTCAATCTCTTTTATGCTTTTTTTCAATTGGAGTAGATAGACTAAACTATCGCCCGGTTCATACTCCACCCACATCTATTGAACAGGTGAAGAGGCTCATCCCTTGTTTCCTGTTTAGGATGCAGTTTCCGGTTTTATTTTTTCCAATCTTTTCACTCTTTTATTTTTTTTCAATTGGAGTAGATAGAGTAAACTATCGCCCGGTTCACACTCCACCCACGTCTATTGAACAAGGTGAAGAGGCTCATCCCTTGTTTCCTGTTTAAGATGCGGTTCCTGTTTTCTCTTTTCCAATCTTTTCACTCTCTTTTATGTTTTTTCAATTGGAGTAGATAGACTAAACTATCGCCCTGTTCATACTCTACCCACATCTAATGAACAGGTAAAGAGGCTCATCCCTTGTTTCCTGTTTAGGATACGGTTTCCGGTTTTCTCTTTTCCAATCTTTTCACTCTTTTATTTTTTTTCAATTGATGTAGATAGACTAAACTATCGCCCGGTTCATACTCCACCCACATCTATTGAACAGGTGAAGAGCCTCACCCCTTGTTTCCTGTTTAGGATGCGGTTTCCGGTTTTCTCTTTTCCAATCTTTTCACTCTCTTTCAATTGGAGTAGATAGACTAAACTATCACCC
>JBBBDQ010028458.1:165000-183277 GCA_037127315.1 Ascarosepion bandense
CATTTAAATTCCTGGAGGTTGAAGCCTTCTGGAAAGCAAGTATATTGAAGGGAGCGCAATTTGGTTGATTTAACTGTAAATATAATACACAGAATTTGTCAGGATATGAGGTAATCGCTGATATAAGAGACAAAAACTATTAGTAGTAAGCAGTCGGTCGAGAGTTGAGATTTGAACTAAGATCGAAAAAGACCAGGGAATATACGTGGATGAGCGCGGCCTCTGGCCCTTCGATGCATGTGTGCTATGACCTTTAACCATACCTTCCACTGCAGCGAAACGTCAACTGATGAGAGAATAAGTTATGTGAATATTTTTTATACTTACGGTGTCCGTCATTGCCGATGTGCGTTGTGGTGCAGTGGATATCGACTCGGAAAGAGAAATCGGGGAGCCGAGTTCTAATTTCAGTTGAATTCCTTGCATTCACTTACGCGCAAATACCATTGAGAAAGATATTAATATGTCTCTTTCCTCCAGTTATGGGTTAAATAACAGGACAGATTGGGTTCTATAGCCTTGGATGGCAACCGGTCTACCGCAGAAAGCAGTGGCAAGCTACTGTGGGATAATCTCCTGCCCAGTCAGTCATGTCTTTTCGAGACATGATCCATGTATTAATCCGTCTCTTCTCTCCAGTTATGGATTAAATAATAGGACAGATTGGGTTCTATAGCCTTGGCTGGCAACCAGTCTACTACAGAAAGCAACAGCAACCTACTGTGGGATAATGTTCTGGCCAGTCAGTCATGTCTCTTTCGAGACATGATCACCTAAAGCGTTTATCACGTATGGCACTTAACTGACTGACTGCAAATGACCTAATCTAATAAATAAATAAAAGGAATTGCTTACACCCTGTAATTCTAGTGGGTCAAAAAACAGACAATGGTGAATGAAATGAAACTAAAGCAGTTGTTTCAATTAATTTATAGAAGAATATATGTGTTTTTACAATTTGACATATGGGAGTTAATTTTCTTTCTAACTATATCTGCAGTTGTCTTGGATGTTGTGGTAATGACTATATTATCATAGACTAGCAGTACAGCCCGGCGTTGCTCGGGTGTAATGAAAGCTTTAAAACTAATTCATGGTCCTGGAGCTCAGACTCAGCCTAAAGAATATTTGTGTGAAGTTTGGTGAGAATCGGATAAAAATTGTGTGTTTCTATAAAGGATATACAGACAGATAAACAGACACACAGAAACATCTTGCCTTTTTATATATATATATATTATCGATTTTCTGCACTATTGTAAGGACTGCAATCTTGAAACTTCTGAATATCGTTTCTTATGTCTTTGTCTATGAGTGTATCAAATTTGATTAAAATCGGACCACTCCTTCTATAACCCGATTTTTTCGATTAGCGATTTTCGGTATTTAGCGGGGGTACCTCTACACAAAACCTAGCTAAGAACACTCGCAGACGCTTATAATAGTCTATAGGTAACTGACACGCACACACACACACACACACAGACAGACAAAGTTCCATTTATAAATAAGTTTAGATAAATATCTTGATTTAAATTTTATAAATGAAGTGTTAGAAGATAGGATTAAGAGGATTAAGAATTCTGTGTTGTTGAGTTATTTGGGGACTTTGCCCATTTTCTAGCGTCGAATACATTCGAACAATACGAATGTCTATTTTTTCAATATCTCTCCTTCATCTTTATATTTTGGCTTTCATATTTTAAGTGTTCTAGATATCATCCTGATTTTATTTTTTGAGTTTGGGCCAAACATAAATTAATTAGATCGTTTTTGTTAGTGGGTTTACTGTAAATTGTAAAATTTAATTTGTTTTTGTTACGCATTAATAAGATGTTCAGGAAAGGTAGGGATTTGTCTTTCAAATTCATGTGTGTATTCGATGTTTGATAAGATATAAGCAAAACATGATACTCTACTATATACATAACCTACATTTATTTACACTGTTTACATTGTTTGAACTGCTATGTTCATGTTTATTATCATATTCACGACATTTCAGTCCTTGTACGCTCCGGTCTTCTTCTTGTAATATTGTTATATGACAAATCGTGAAAATATATATACATACATACATACATACATACATATATATATATATATATATATATAACTGTAAATTTATCTTTAAACACGTCTCGAAAAACACACCGAGTATAAAAGCAGAGGGAAAAGATGGAAACAAAAAAAAAAAGAAACAAACTAAGCACTGGAACATTAGTCAAACTACTAGTCGAAAGAAAAAAAACCCCGAGACAAGGAACCTAACACATAAAGCGCTCAATACAATAGCAGAGCAAATAAATAATTAAGTAGCTAACCTAGAACTAACGGACCTACGTAGGTTTCACCTAATGGATCATCAGAGCAAGTTGGCCTGATGATCCATTAGGTGAAACCTAGGTAGGTCCGTTGGCTCTAGCTTAGCTTTATATATATATATATATATATATATATATATATATATAGTGTATCGAGACAGCAGATAATTTTCTAAACATATACTGTTAATTATAACAGAGAGTGAATATCTATTATATTTAATCATGAGCAGCCCTAAACATCGTATTTTGACTCTAATTTCAGGTGAAAATAAACATAAAAATTGTCCAACATTTGGATATTCTTTTTTATTATGCTGGTTCTAAGCTTTCGGCTTACATGAGCCATCTTCAGAGAGGTTACAGGGACGTTGACATAAAGACATTCACCAGCAAAGGTGATATCATATCGAATAGCAAATGCAGTTCGTCAATTTCTAATGCGGTTCTATGACGTCACACCGCGCGAGAGACCGAAATGTTAACAGAACCAAATATTTAAATGCAATGTCATGTGTTATGACCAGATTTGAACGTGATTTTATTAAGTGTGGGTTGTTTTGATTTAATGTAGATGGCCTCCGATATCCGAAGGTTCTTTTTACTGTGTGTATGTGTGAGTATTATTGTGTTATTGACTAAAATCTAAGATTACCTACATGGCTATATTTTTCTAAGAAATGTTTTGGAATTGAGCGATGATCAGAAGGGTGGCAGGTTAGTCAACGAGAGAGTATGGTTGTAGTAAGACTAATATATGCAGTGGGTGTATTATTAGTACCAGAGATACAATGTCTGAACGGGCATGTAAATTGATAAACTATGTTGGTTTTCTGTAGAGGATTTAGTTGTGTGTTTGTAAGGTTATTAGAGACTATGAGACCAATTGTTTTAAATTTTTCATAATATATGATGAACTTTAAATTTAATTATTATTTATTGGTTTAACATTTCTTTATTTTCACCTAAATTTAAAGCCAAAATACGATTTTTAGAACGGCTCATGATTAAACATAATAGACATGTAACAATATATATATATATATATATATATATATATATATATATATATTGTCATCCGCAGACAGATCAGTACGGTTAGACTCCGATTGCTTTTTTACCCAGGATTGAAAACGGACCGAAATGGCGTCAGTCAGCAACTCTACCCCTGGGCTATGGGCGTTCGGTGGAAGTAGGCAGACATTTTAGCGCATATCATTATACGTGCCCAATAGCTAGAGAGCTCTAATTCATTTCATTGAATGAGCAATGCGTGCATGCCAGAGTATCTACTGTTTATCAAAGTCTACTATTTTCCCAGAGTGCTCAATCAGGGTGTGAGAGCGTAAATATTGTCATCCTCAGACAGATCTGTTTCGCCGTATCACAGCTCATCAGTACGGTTATACTCCGATTGCTTTCTAACTCAGGATTGTTACATATATATACTGCTGCTACTATTTTTGCTAGAACAACGATCGTCTTGACAGATAAGCGATAACAACGAATACGTATATATATGAAATTCCCTTTTTTTCTCAATTTTTGGCGTTCATGCTTCATTTAGAAAAAAAAATGGGGTTTTTATTTATTTATTCTGTTATGCGAAGGTATCCTGGCCAAGGTATCAGCAGCCACTTGTTACCCTCCCCTCTCTGGTCTGTTCTTCAAATTCAGATTTACCAAGCAGCTTAACTGGATGTTAATTTTTGGGAAAAGCAAGAGTTGAAGATAGTAGAACTTTCTTAATTCAAATTTCCTGTGTGAAACTGCGCGGTATGTATGAATTATTTCTTAAATCTGCATTTTTTCCCCTTTTTTTCTCACTTTTTGGCGTTCATGGACTTTAACTAAGTTAAAACTTAGTTAACTCTCCACCCTTGGATTTTTTTTTTAAATAGGAGTAGATAGGTCACACTATCGCCCGGTCCATACTCCTCCCACGTCTGTTGAACTGGAATAGAGGCTTGCCCCTTGTTTCCTGTTTAGGATGTGGTTTCAGGCTTTTTCTTCTCTCTCTTCAGACCTTGGTATTGGTGCTTCCGTGAGTTTCCTGCGATCTGGCTGGTTGGTGGCAACGGCTCATCACTGTGAGGGTACCGGGTTGGCAGTTTCCTCGTTGCTGCTTCCGACTAGGAGCAGCAAGAGTTAGGAGCCCTAACTCTTGCGTAGCGACAAGAGCGGCTGCTCTGATCAACAGTTGTATAATATCGGGGTTCTTTTAGTGCCATGTCGCACATGGATAGGTGTCCCTGCAAGCGCTTTCGGTGGGCAACCCCGAGGCCACACGTTGTTGCAGCCCTAGCCAGTTTCCCTCCCAGCACAGATCGTGGATAATGACCGTCTGTATCATCTACCCTAGGTCCCTTTCTATAAACAAAAACATGACGAAACAAATCAGAAACGACCCTAAACCAGTTAAAATCAAACCACCTAAACCCATTAACTTTTCTTTCACTAATATCCGGGGCATTCGTACTAACTTTCTGTATGAAAAGTCCCCTGACATCCTTGCGCTCTGCGAAACTAACCTCAACTCAGCTATTCCCTCCTCTGACCTCTCCATCCCTGGTTATCTTCCCCTCTTAAGGAAGGATTCCACTGTCCACATGCATGGGCTGGGTGTCTACGTCAGCGAACACCTCCCCATAGCCAGGGTGACTTCACTCGAATCTACTGACCACCAATACATATGTCTCCGCCTGTCTCTCCTCAGTTCGATTAGTTACCTATTCTTTCTTTACCGTTCTCCCTCCTCTCCTGACTGCTCCCTACCAAATAGCATTGCTGACGACATAGATAAGGCTATTTCCTATCACCCATTCGCCCACGTATTTGTATTTGGAAACCTCAATGCCCATCACTCTGAGTGGCTTGAAAACGTTGTTACTGATCCAGCGGGCATTCACGCCATGAACTTCGCTATTTCCCAATCCCTTACGCAAGTGGTGGACTTCCCCACTCGCTTCCCAAGCACTCCCTCGGGTCATTCCTCACTACTCACTATGTTTCACCTCTGCGCCTGACGCCTGTCAAGTCTCGCAGCTTTGCCCTCTCGGCAACTCCGACCACGCTGTAGTCTCTCTCAATATTTCTTTCCAATCTATAATATACTCCCGCACCTGTAAGAAACCTGTCGTGGCGGACAGACATAATCTCGCTGCTGACCTTGAACGGGATCTATACTCTGTGGTGAACTGGGGCAAGAAGTGGATTGTCAACTTTTATTCGTCTAAGACCAAGCTGTTGTCTGTCAACCATTACAGGCAACCTCTCCTGTCTCCGAGAAGTATGGACCAAGCGATTCTCCTGGAGAGCAATACACTACGCCTCCTCGGACTCACCCTGTCCTCAGACCTCAAATGGAACCACTATATTGAATCCATAGCAAAATCTGCTGCTAAGAAGGTTGGGTCACAATGTCGATCCAGGATGTTTTTTCCGCCTGAATCCATCCTGCATATATACAAGTCAACCATCCGTCCGTGCATGGAGTACTGCTGCCATTTATGGTTAGGCGCCCCTGCCGTTCTCCTCAGTGTTCTTGACAGGCTCCAAAGGAGAGTCTGTAATGTGATAGGTACTGATCTGGCGGCTCGACTGCAGCCACTTCCCCACTGTCGAAATGTGGCCTCCCTTTGTCTGTTCTATAAGTACTTCCATGGCTTCTGCTCCAACGAACTTAAGTCACTGGTGCCTCCTCAACAGGGGTTTACTCGTGCAACCAGACTGGCAACTGGTTCCCACCCATTCACAGTCAGGTTAGCCAAATGCAGACGACAATTCTACTCCTGCAGCTTCTTCTCTCGCACTTCCCGCCTGTGGAACTCGCTCCCGTATTCTTGCATTCCAGACGGCTACAACCTCCAGAAATTTAAATGCAAAGTCAATACTCATCTACTAACCACTGGACTCTAGCTCTCTCTCCACCCCTGTATAACCTTCCCTTTCTCTCCACCTAATTATCTGTCATCGCACCTGTTTTCTCAGCTTTCTATTGCTCCTTTCTAACTAGTTTTACTCCTCACTCTTTTCTAATTAATCTTTTTACAGTTATGTAGCCCCCTGGACATCAGTGGCATTTCCGCCTTGCTCGAGGTGAAATGAGTAAAAAATTAAAAAATAATCTTATATTTTTATTCTCTTCGGTGATCGTTGTGCATAGAGATGTATTCAGAGGGAGTCACGCACATACGCACATACGAGGGAGTTGACTGGCTGGAGTTGTCTTTGTTTGCGTTCTCTGTTGTTCTCGCTCGTGATCCAGAAATATCCGGTCTTATATAAGTTGAGATCTATTGCACTCCGCCCAATTACGTCATCTTTGTCGAGGTCATTCGTTTATCAGTTTCTCATTATTATTACTTTTGGCCACTGCCTCTCATGTCATCACATTCCTCTGCTATTGGTTAGTATTTCCTGTTTGACCGAATTAATCTTCTGTGGGTTACAGATACGTCATCTTAATTCCTGTCCTTCCATGATTTGTATTCTCCTTGAATACAGCTGTTCGCAAAAATACAGTCACATCTCTTTAACGCAAACACTAGTCTCGTCATTTCTGGTTTTCTAAAATAACATTTATTTCATGTAAACACACTTTTTGCCTGGCTTATGGCCATATCACATTGAATACACCGGTTCTCATTCGATCACTGAAGTTAAGCAACGTTGAGCCTGGTAAGTACTTAGATGGGTTACCGCTTGAGAATACCAGCTGCTATAAGTGTTTAGTGACGGATGTGCGTTGTGGTGCAGTGGATATCGGCTCGGAAAGAAAACTGTGAGCCGAGTTCGAATTCCACTTGAATACCCTGCATTCACTTAAGCACTGGTTCCCTTGAGAAAGGTATTAATCCGTCCCTTCCCGCCAGTTATGGGTTAAATAACAAGGGTAGAACTTGGGGACCCTGCCTTTAAAAACAAATCCCAATGAATCTTGATACTCGAAAAGAAAAAGTGTATTCCCAAACACAAAACTTATATAAAAACAATAAATTGTTGAAAGAAAAAGGTATTACCAGCAATAAATAAATAAAAAAAAAATTTAGTTGGCAATAAATGACCCGCCGAGATTGATATGCCATAAAAACAAAACAACCAACCAACAAAAAAAAACTTTTTGCCTGCCAGACTGCATTTCCGTTTTTAAATAATATTTGTTTGTTGTAAATACACTTCTGTCCAAAATTATATTCTGTGGATCACAAAGTATATAACATTATGAGCTTTGGTAAAAGAAATCTGTTACTGAGACATTCGGTTTATAAGTATTATAATTCCCAAAATCCCATACACAGATGTTCAGAAAGACAAATGACCCAGTGGATAAAAGTGTTGATTTAAGTAATCCAGGGACTTGGTCCAACAAGTTTTGAGTTCAATAACTGGCCATAAAATTTGGAGAGTTAAGTAACTATAAGGATATCTGAAAAAAGGCATGGATTTAGAATAATCTACCTTGGTAAATGAAAAAAAAAGATTTTGTTTGAAATTCCAGTTAATATCCTCTGAAGAAGGCTGGCACGTACAACGACCGAAACGTCGTAAATATGACACTAAAGAGTAAGACAACAGTCCAAGCAATGTAACTAGTGTAAAAATACCTATATATGAAGTTACGTATCAGCACAAGTTATTTTCGCCTCATATATTCGACGTTAAATAATCCACTAGGAGTTAATATGACGTTAAATCCATTAACCTACCAATTTGAACATTTCCTAGCTTGTTCAAACCTCATATCGACAACAACATTTCAATCAATAAATACTAGATTGTTTTTCGTCGAAATGATACCATTCTAATAACTTAATGTCGTGCTAAAATATTTTTTCAGTAAAATGAATCGTCATACCGTTTTCAGAATTCTTTCATAGACCTATGCTGCTTCTTTGCACAAAGTACGTTCTCCACAGATCTGAAAGCGGTAATGTCCTTGATTGATTCCTATCGGCTAACAATATCATGTCTGAAGTATTCATTACTGATATCAGTTTCCTGACCGAAACATTTTGTATCGTTTTATTTATTAAAGCTGATACCCGAAACCAGAACTAGCGCATCATCAATCATTTAAACAAATCAGTAAAGCGTGCGCGACTCAGAAATAAATAAATGTAGGTGGCTTCAGCTACGCAGCCATGAACTCAACTGTATCGTATATTTTATTATTTTTCTTTTATTAAAGATGTACGCTCTAATGGGAGATAGCTTTTCGTTCACTGCAATCAGGCATATCGGTTTTGATTTGTTTTATTTAATTTTTTTTTATTTATTCAGCGACAACGACATGAACTCAGTTGCAGAGGACAATTTTTTTTTTTATTGAAGAGGTACACTCTAATGGGAGATAACTCTCGTTCACTGTAATCATGCCTACCGATTTTCTCTTCTATTATTTATCTTTTATTATATTTATTTGTATGTGTCTGTCTAGTGGTTGCCTTAACTGTCAACAGTTCCCCGCAAAAGAAAAAAAAATCCGTGATTGAAATTCAACTTCTGGTTAAATTGGTTGATAATAATAAATTGCATCCAATAGAAATCTCACTTTAAAAACACTACCATAAGGATGCTTTTAAAGCTATGCAGCTTTATAGTATTTTCAAAGTTTGTTTTTAAGCTAATTATTACTCTGCAATGCAAGGCCCAAGTACCAGTCAAGCTAGTGGGATGCAATCAAAATGCTTACAGTGAATGAGGTATGTGAGTTATGAATGCTGGAAGATAGAAATAAATGAAGAAAAGAAGAAAAGATAACGATTGATCATCTATTTTATATATATATATATATATATATATATATATATATGTGTGTGTGTGTGTGTGTGTGTGTGTGTGTGTAATGGATATTTGATTATTTTTTATTAAAATTTGTTTTTAATCGAGTTCCAACTTTTCTTTTTCAAACGTTATATCAATATAGTCTTGATTATTACATGAATTTTGCCAAAACATGCCTTTGATAAAGTGTTGGTCAAAAGGTTCCTAAGGTGTAAGGCGTAGTATGACATCTAATTTGTTCAGATTTGTATGTTTCTTCTGTGGGTACAAATTACTTTATATATATATATATATATATATATATATATAATTATGAATTAATTGTACATTGCGACACGGAAATTTCTATGTTTCGAATCATATTCTGTACAATTAGAGGAAAGGCGTTAAAGTTGCTAAGTCACAAGGAGATACTTTTGTTTTTTGTTTTTTTTATATAATCATATCTCCCAAAGTAAGGCTGTTTACTGCCACTGGTGTGCAGGTCGTTAAATAGGAGGAAAGTTATGAGAAAAAGTGACAAGTTATAGGGGGTGTCAGGAAGTGGGTAAGAGAAGGATAAGTATACTGATGACAGTGAAGTGGAGGGAGAAAGGAGCATGGTAGAGAGAGAGAGAGGATGCAGTTTAGTTAGATAGGAGATGACTATTGACCTTATATTTCAATTTTTGGAGATTATTGCTGTTGGGGAAGCAAGTAAATGGATGGGAATTCCACAGGCAGGAAGTGCGAGAAAAGAAACCGCTGGAGTAGATTTTGCGTTTACATTTTAATAATTCCACAGTAAAAATGTGGGACCTAGTTGCTAATTTTGTGGCTCGTGTAAATTCATATATAGGGGGCACCAGTGAGCTAAGTTCATCGGAGCAGAAGCCGTGAAACTATTTGTAGAAGAGACACAGGCAAGCCACATTGCGCCGGTGAGAAAGTGACTGTATCTGAGCTGTTGGAATCGATCACATTACAGATTCTCCGTTGGGTTTTGTCAAGGACCCCTAGAGGGATAGCAGGGGCTCCCGACCAATATGGCAACAGTATTTAATACACGGGCGGATGGTAGATTTAGATATGTGGAGGATGGTTTCAGAGAGGAAAATCATCCCGGCCCTACACAGAAAACCGACCTTCTTAGCAGCGGATTTAGCTATGAATTCTATATAGTCATTCCACTTGAAGTCTGTTGTGAGAATTAGCCCGAGGAGGTGTGAAAAAAGTAAGAAAAAAAAGTGAAACATCGTTCATAAATGAAAACAACAGAAGAGTAATCAAGAAAACAAAGATAACGATTGACATTTAAGTTTTTCAAGATCAATGTTGGCTAGAAAGCATGGAGGCGGAAGAGAGTTCCGAAAGTGAGGAATGTGAGAAAAAAACTGTTAGTATAGAATTTACAGTTATACAGCCAATTGAACTTAAAACTAATTAATACTTTTCCGAATATATTACTCCGCTTAAATTCATAAAAATTTATTTTTGTTTGTTAAATTTAACATTTCAGTTTAATAATTTAAGTAGATTTCCTTAAAAAAAATTATATTTTCAAGTCAATAAGGGCGGGGTATAAGGAGGCTTAAGAAAAAATCATTTGCTAAATTAAGGGCAATTTAAGCATTTGACTATGAATTTTTCTTTTAGGACCAAGACTGGATTGCTATGTGTTGTCAGTTATCCAATATGGCAGTGAATGCTGGACAATATCAAAGATCAAGGAAAAACTTGAAGCAACTGAAATGTGGTTCTACAGAAGGATGCTGTGAATATCATGGATCAGCATGTGAGCAATGATGAGGTCTTAGAAATGATGGAAACAAAAAGGAAATTAATACTGAGCATCAGAAAGAGACAAGTGAAGTTCCTGGGACATACAATGAGGAAGGAGGGCTTGGAGAACCTGATAATAACAGGGCAGATAGAGTGAAAAAGAGACAGGGGAAAGCAGCGGATAACATATTTGAAGTACCTAATCAGGTGGACGATGGAACGAGGGTTGCATGGAGTAACAGGAGAAGGCGTGCTAAGAGTCACCAGGGATAGGGAGACGTGGAAAGCCATGATCGCCTAAGTCCTGAAGGGTTAGGACACATAGAAGAGGAAGAAGATCTGTTCATGTAAAAATTTTCAGAATTTGAAAAATCTTTTATTCATATAAATTCTTAGACTCAGTATACTGTCATCAAAAAAATCTTCCGAGTTTTCTGTGGTCTTGCACCAACTTTCATGCAAACTTTTCAACCCTGTGTAAAAAATAATTAAATATATAAATTCATAGAATCACTATTCATTTATCACAGCCTCTTTGCTAGATTTCTATTTTATCACTCTGCGTTTAAGATCATTGCGAAAAAACAGGAAAATTTCGTCATAACACTATCGGTTCTCATATATAACAGTGAATATTGTTCTACAGAAATACAACAGACGGAGCGTGTAGCCGTCAAAAATGTTTTAATGAACAACGGCAGTTATACCACGACCTTCGTTAAGAAGGTCTCTAAACTCAAATATGACGTCATCAAGTGTAGTCAAGCTAAACGGAGAGAATTCATTTAAGGGCAGATACTGATTGTTAAGATTAATTGATTAAAATTTTCAAAATTGAATTAATGACAATAAAATAATGACAAAACGAAATAAACATATAAAAATGTTTTATTTATTTATTTATTTATTTATAAAATGTTTCCAATTTTCTTATTTTAATATTTAAATTTTTTCCCATTATATTGTCATTTTTCTTTTTGCAAAAATTATTTAATATAGTATTTGTAGAAGTCCACACCAATATTTTTTCTATTTTTTCTATATTGTGACCATCATCACAAGAATCTACATGGAATAAAACATCATAATCTGACAAAATATTCAAAGTTATGTACACAGCTAAATGTTGCTGATTTATTGAATAAAGAAAAGACGTGTCTTTTGTTAGTTTATCCAAAACTACATAATTGTAGAGAACAGAATTTGCTGTTGCATCAATGGGGTGTAGCAGGGAACCTCTGTTAATACCCTGAAGATAACAGTTACTTTTAGGGATTTGTTCTGCATTGTCTGTCATTGCTCCAGTTATTAAATCTTTGCAGCTATTGCATTTTACTTTTTTGACAACTGCATGACAACAATAACCTGCTAAGTAGACTATTACAGGAAAAATTTCCCTACATTTAATAATATCATCATCTGTTACATCTATATTAAATTTATGAATATCTAACTGTTGCACATCTGTTATATCATTCCAGTTAGTTTCTTGTAAATTACTGAGATCAATACTTTTGTTATTAAGTGGCAGATTTAATTTGAAAACTGACAACATTCTGATTTTTTCTCACACGCTAATAATTGACGTGTCGATATATTATACTGACCACCTGCAAATTGTCGATACTGGCCAAATCTTAACTCCAGGTGATCCGTCTGGAATTTGCCTGGTAATATATATTTCATTTTTAATTCATTCATGCAATAAATAGCCAGTTGTAGAATTGCATGTATGGTATGATGAAAAGCTGTAAAGGTTTCCCTTGTTAGTCTCCCACTAATCTCTGGAATTTTATTCCAACTCTCTAACCAGTTATAAAAAGTATTATGAAATATAAAATTTGTATCATTGTCTTTGTAAGTAAGTGGGTTTGCATATTTATTGTTAAGCCGGCGACCTTTAAATGGATTTTTGACATTTAATATTGTCCATTAAGTATGAAATATCTTTATATATTCTGCAATTTCTGCAAAGTTTGGTAAACATTTCTGTTTCCCTAAGGTCAACAGTCCTTGAATGGTGTATTCAGTAAAAATTTACATTTTGCCTTTCCAAATTGTTAGGATAAAGGGCCTTTGGAGTTAATTGGTAGCAATATTTAAGAAGTGACTCTGATTCAAGTTTGTGCATTTCCTATAAAGTAGTAAATGGAGCTTCTAGAAGAGTATCTAATTGATTATCTTCATTATCGTAAAACTTAGGGAATTCCATGCACTTGTTGACATCTTTTTGGCCAAGCCAGTTGTTTCTTATGCACTTTAAAATGTGAACAGAATCAAATATGAAGAAAAGAGGCCTAGACTTAATAAATGAGTGTTGATATACAATTGAAAGTTTTGGAGGGTTACAAAATAATGACATGGTTTTCTTATTAATAGCATTATTATCTTTTATGATAGATATTACTTTGAACCCAATAACCTCTAATCCTATTATTACCTATTTTAATATGTCAAATAAATTTTATACTTTAAGACACTTACTAGGCATAATATGCAAAACAACCTTTTATTTCGAACAGACACTGCTCAGCATGAAAGCAAAGACACATGTTGCAGCCTCATAACTATTGCAGGTTAAGCCAACTACATTTCCACCTTTAAAATAAAGTATGGCTTTAAATGAATTTCATCGACAAGTAAAGATACTGTCTTATCTTCCTGCAATAATAATTTGAATTTATTCTTTATGTACATCAAAAAATTATTGTCATCTTGTTCAACTACAGGATTCATATAGTTTGTTAGAGTTAATTTTCTGATGGTAGAATAACTGGGCAAAATAAGTTTATTACTATCTCTTAATAGTCTGTAACCTTTTGGAGAGCAGTTGTAAAATAAGGAACAAAAAATTAACATTTCTGCTGAATACTCTAGCTTATTTTTTGTCATTAGATATAACTGTTCACATATAAATTTTAGGATTGTAAAATCTTTAAAAGTCTGGACTTCAATCAATGACAACAGAGAAATTACTAAATTCAACAAAACAACCACATTTGGATAGTTGGCTTTGTGTTCCTCAATATCAAGTTTTCTCATATTATTAAGTAAATCTTCAAAAGTTATAATGTCACTTACATGTGTAGGAATTTTATATTTCCCTATAAATTGTATTTGTACATCACCACAGAAAACATGTATTGTGCAGTCAGTTTCAACCTCAAAAGAGAGACTTATTTTTGGATATGGGGATTTGATGATGTGACATATAAAAAGTGTCCCTTGCTTTCTAATAATACTCCAGTATTGTTAGCCCAGAAAGTTTAATTTTCTTTCAGATTCGTCGAGGTTTTTAAACCCCTTTTCCTTTCGGTATTCTGTCTCATCGGTGATACTTTGTGCCAAAGCACATTCCACTGATGAGTTTTCCAAACGCATTTTCCTAGAATCTTGTGTTTCTCTCATAGAGATTGTTAAGGTCATGTAGGAGGGACAATCTGGGAATTTAGTTGGGATAGCCCTTTCTCGTATGCGTGGATTCTTAAGCTTGGCTGTTAGCTTTTTCCTCTTTTTTCATCAAAATATTGAGTTTCCCATAAAATGTCCTTAGCATTAAAATGCAGTTCACACACCTAAAAAAAAAAAAGAAGCAAAATGACATTGTAATTGATCCATAATACTCTGATAGATAAATGAACAGATAAAATGTAAAACAAAAAAATTTAAAACTTTTTTTTATGGACATCAATTCATTTTTTTTTTGTACGTGCAAAGGTTTTAAATGAGAGAATGTTGTTCTAACTGTGGCCATTTACTGAGCATCCATAAAAAAAAAAACTTTTACCGATATGGAATCATTTTTTTATTAGCAAAAGTCTCATGTGAGAGAATAATATTCTTCAATTTTACCTGATACAAGGCCAATGAGCATTAGTTAATAAATTCAAACTTTATTTTTATGGATATCCATTCATTTTGTTATTTTTTTACGTGCAAAAAGAGAGTCTCTAAAAAATGAAATAATAATCTCATAAAAATTTTAATAGAAAAAGAAAAAAGGTTTTTTAGAAATTTTAGTTTATTTTTATGAAGTCAAATTTTGTTTTAAAGTCAGAAATATTTTAAAGAAAATAAATGTTTTAATTAGTTTTTACTAGGTCCAAAAATATTATTAAATTTATTAAAAGTGATTTTTAAACACGGAAATCATCAACAAAGAGAAAATTTAATTCAACCAACATGTTAAAATTTTAAATAATTTGGAATTAAATAAAAGTTTTCTTCACATAAAATTCTGAAATTGATTTTAAAACATAAAAACGTTACTAAATAAGAAATTGTTGACTTTCTTTGATATACTTGGTAACTGAAAATTCTATCCGTTTGATGGCCCGAACCCATTTGTTGCACGTTTCTTGATTTTCGGGAAATCTGAAAACGCTAACTTTTGGGTCTTTAGGATAATTTCCTTGGCAGTTAAGAACAACACAATGAAAATGCATTTTTTTTTAAGTGGAAAAAACTGAAAAGGAAACTTATTTGGTAAAGTGAAACTTATTAGTGAAGTGAAAAACAACGTGTTCATAGAACAACCTTCTGAACGTATTATGGCATCTCAATTGACTACGCCTGCTGATGTCACAACAAACATGGAGGGTAGCGAGAGGGCATTCTTAACGGAGGTCGCGTTTATACACATAATCGGAAAATGACAGTTAACATTTTTTGGATACATAACGAGGAAGGATGGCTTCAAGAATTTTACACACACAGGACATATCAAAAACAATGGTAAACAGACAGGGGAATGTAGTAGGCCATTTATTTTGCAGGCTTCTGTGAATGCATTATAGAACGAGTGATGGAAGTCTTAGCGCTGCTAAGTGCTACAAAGGATAGGAGGCTCTGAAGAGCCAAGTCACATACACCTTGAATGAACATATTATATAGAAGAAAAAGAAAAAGAAGAACTGTTTAATATTTTCAAATTGTTGGACTCGTAAAGCACACAATTAATATTGCAGAGAGTGAAGGTTTTGAAAGTAACCTTGGATTGATTGAGTGATCGATAGATTTTGTTCAGCTTTTTTTGTTTAGCAAATTTTTTTGCAGAAAACTAGAAAATATATTAGATTGTAAGAAATTTTTGAATATGATAATGATTTTTCCTGAAGCAGGATTTTTACTAATCAACCCGTAGCTTGGGGATTAGAAGTGATGGATTCATACTTTTTCTAAGCATATTTTGCGCGTGGTGAATTCGGGGATTCGAGTCCGAAATACAGTTGAATTCCTTGCATTTACTTACGCAGAAATACCTTAGGGAAAAGTATTAATCCGTCTCTTCCCTCCAGTTATGGGTTAAATAACAGGACATATTAAGTTCTATAGCTTTTGCTGGCAACCAGTCTACTGCAGAAAGTAATGGCAACTTACTACGGGAAAATATTCTGCCCAGTTTTTCGAGACATGATCACCAAAAGCGTTTCTCACGTATGGCACTTAACTGACTGAATATAACAAATCCGACTGGAATTGGAAATTCCGAGTTCTAAATCCGAGTGGTTATCCATCGACGCATCCAAGCTTATAGGGCCTTGTCTTCCCATGCAGTCACCCATCTAGGTACTGACTAGATCCGACGGCAACGGACCTGGGCAAACTCATATTACGTGGAAAAGCATCCCATTTGATCGACATGATTGTTTACTTCATTAAGTTTGTCACGGGATGACGAGAACAAAACTGCAACCAGCTTCGTTACACACTGTGTACAGCAGACGAGAGCAATTGCAAGACAATACAATTAGTGCAGGCAAAACAATACAATTTGTATGGAATAATCATATCATCATGTTAAACATTCAGAGCACAATTTTAAAACCGCGAAAAATACCTGTTCAAAATCAGAAAGCATCGATAGATATGAGTTCTCTCAGAAGAGAAGAAAGTTAACATTTTTATGAGTTCGGTTCTTTCCAGACGTTGGCGATCATGACTCTCCACAACTTTCCATCTTTTATATCTCTAGCCAACTTTACTACCATTCACCGTTCTCCCATTTTTGCAATGTATTCACTTTGTCATCCTTTACGTGAAATGTCACTTTCCTGACTTGTGCGATTGTGGCTCTCCACAATTTCCTGACAAACTAGCACTTCATCATTTATTAAATCGGTTCTTCCCTTGTTCCTCAAGCTATTTATGTATTTTTTTCTTAAATAGCCGATATAGTGATTCATGGATCCCCACAACTTCCTATCTTTTGGGGTAAACACGTGATCCTTTATATCTATTTGTCCATATTCTTCAAACCATTCATTCATTATCGATAAATGGATTGATTTTATTATTGTCCTCAACACCTCCCATGAGCGTCAAATTCTCCGAGCCCTCTTTCCTCTTTGTTTTCCAGATCTCATTGAAATTGGATTGAATATGTTCATTCGGATTCTATCTTGAAAACTTCAAAGAAATTATTTATTGTAATTTAAAGACTTGCTAGATAGATTATTCTTAGAGATGAATCCGCTGAAGGTTGTCTGGCACAAAGAAAAGTAGTGGCTGTACCTTAGTTGAAGGAAGATAGTGTTGTACTGCGGAGGGAGACCCTGCCTGAACAATCATCCATAATAACAATATCTTTTATTTGATCACGTATATCGACCGTACATAACAGTGGGAATTACGCAACTATCTTAGCCACAATATATGGCTACAAGGTAATACTCAAATAACTATTTTTATTTTTTTAATCTTAAATTCTAGGAAAGATTCGAGGCTTTCTGATTTATTAATTAATTTATTTAATATTTGTTGTTTTATTTTTTAGCCAAATGTCAAAAAAGTACACAAAAAATAGATATAAATATATAGATGTTTTCTTGTTTGGCCAGGACATGATTAAAAAATGTCTGTTCGCGTAACTCAATTTGTCAAGGAAAACAATGTAAGCAAGTTCACATGACGTGTATATTTTCAGGTACCTAAACGCACACCCCCACACGCGCACACATACACAGGCACACAAACACAAACACACACACAGATATATATATATATGTAAACTAGCAGTATAGCCTGGCGTTGCTCGGGTGTAATGAAAGCTTTAAAACTAATCCATGGTCCTGGAGCTCAGATACTTTGGATGTGGGCACAAAAGACTAAAAAGCAATAGTTGTTTCCAGTTAAAACGAAACCGTAGACTGAAAGAAAAATGATTGGATGTAAGTCAAATTTTGATTTCCTGGTATCGATATCAAATAAGTTTTTTTCGTCGTAAACTGAATTTTGAAGGCTAAATAAGTCCTCTGAGTAAATGGTATCATGCCTGAGACTTAGAACTATAATTATACCTACTTAGAGCCAAACCCGAAGCACAAACTAAAATAAAAGTGCTGAAAAAAAGGACAGACATACAGGTAGATAAACAGACTCACAGACAAACATCTTGCCTTATATAT